>ML845359.1:0-36776 GCA_009831015.1 Picea engelmannii
AGAATTTGAGTTTAAGATTGGTCAAATTTTTATATGGATTAGTGTTGAAAATGTCATAATTTTGTTAAGTACATTTTATTCATGGAATGTCGAGTCCAAGTTGTAGTTTATGATTTCTTGGATTTTAATTCTTCATTGTTGAATTTGTTGTGTTGAAGATTGTTGAGATTTTAAGTTTAAGATTAGTAATGTTTGATTTTTAAATTTTTAATGCCTCGTTCAATTCCAAAGACTTGAGTAAATGTTTGTTTCATTGAAATTGCAATCTCTACCAATGTATTGAAATTGTTATTGTTGAAATTATTGAATCGTTGTAACTAAATTAGTTGACATATGTATTGTTTTTAATCAAACGACATAAAATTAATAGAGTTCCTCTACAAATACCAAACTTACAAGTTCCAAACTAAACTTCTTTGGCAACTTACGTAATAGATTTTGAAAATGGTGCACAAATGGTCACTATGCGTTGGAGTCACCTATAAGCCCAACCCTAGAGGCACTACCATTGTTTATTTGTTATAGAATGAAATGAAACATAGAATTAGATGATAAAAAGGAAAAATTCTTCATATGGAGGACCACAAATAACGAGGCATATTATATTGCCCTTTTTAAAGGACTTAATGCTACCAAATGATATGGTGTGGATGATATTGATGTATTTGCCAACTCAGTATTTATATGTAGCAATGTGAAAGGTAAAGATGTAGTTAGAAAAGACAATTGCATACTCTTATGTACATAAGCAATAATAGTTGCTAATCAGTTATGTTTATTTAGCACACACCACCATGGAATTGGCGAGGAACATGTGGAGGTTTAGAGTATTTGGAGTGCTCTATTAACTATGGCAAAGTCATTTCCAATTAAGCATGCCGCATATGATGTCGATCAAACATCACCCCCCTCAATCTTGGGTGATCAACATCAATATAGACATCATATATGTCAATGCTTCATTGTTATGAATGTTGTGGCCTATGTGATGGTGTGGTTGTTGTTTGCATGTACATACACTGCAACACAAAACTTATACCTTGGAATGAATGTAAGGTTCAACTATTAAGTAATTTGAAATAAGTTTCGATTTTAAAGTCTTGGAGTTTGTTAAAAAAAATCTGAGTTTATAGGGGTGGCAGGTTCAGAGGGGATCATTCTTGATCCCAAAGGAAAGCAAGAAATCTCTTTTTCCTAATGACTAGGGGAGACCACATGCAATCAAGTGGAGAATGATTGGTGTTACTTCAAGGTTCAATACAACTTAAGCATCGTGGAATATAGCAATTCTTGGTGATTGGGGACTCAATAGTAATTTTTTGGCATGCGCACTTCAATACAATACCTTATGAGCCTTCTCTAAGTTGAAACATCATTAGAGCCCAAAACCTGGTTAAAATTTTTGCACAATGTGAATACTGGACAAATATGCAAATGAAGGGGTTGGTATGCCCATGGGAACTATTAGGAAAATTGGGGGAAGCCTGGCAATCCAAGATCTCTCATGATACAAACTACAATAACCAAGACAAAGATTGGTCACTCACATACAAGTAATAAGTGGCAAGAGCATTCATTGGAGGTTGTAGGATTAAATAGCAGTCAATCTTGCTCAAATATTCCTTGTTATATGATGGAGGTGAAAGAATTAAACAATGAAGGGACGAGATTTTCAACTCCCTGTGGTATTAATCCTAGTCGTGCTTAGGAATTAATAGAAGGTCATTTCCCCTTTGCTAGTCTTTCTCTATAGCAGATTTCACATGAAGCTCATTTCCCTCCTGTTTGTCATTCACCTTTTCTAGTCATGCCCTGCAACAGAGTTCACCTAAAGCTCATTTCCCTCCAATTCGTTGTGCCTTGCAGTAGAGGACTAGAGTCATTTGGAGAGATATACCTCACCTATGCTAAGGGGTGACACTTTGGAAGGTAGACTTATGTGCAGGAAACTTTAGGAATATGGAAAACTTCCATGGCCACTATGGTCATTGTGTATCATGTGATTCATAACTCTGTAGAGGCATCAGGTGGTGTGAGAGACACATTGAGGAAGTGCAAGACTACTTCTCTCTATACAACAAAAAATGGGAAGGTTGGAGGAAGGACTATGAAAGGAGAAGTGCCTCGAAAGCACAAACAATGTCAAGGCAAATATTGGGGCTTAGTCAATAGATAAAGATAATTCAAAATCGTCAGAGGGGAAATGAAATAAGTGCAAGAAACAATTCACTAAGAATTCACGAGGTTGTAGACAAAATTGATATGGTACATGGTAGAATAGAAGAGTTGGAGACTGCAAAGGACAATGCAAATGTTGGAAACAAGTAGGTGGCCCATCCCTCCCTCCCAGCTGGATCATTTGGAGAGGATATTGTGATGGATAAAGAGGAATCTACCATGCAACAATTGGTAATCCAAGCTAAGCTATGAAACAATCATCGACCATTCAATTGACAAAGTCAGGTAACAATATGGAAGCCCATAGTGGGCCTACTTGCCTTTAATTTTTTATCAATGTAATTTTCTCGAAAGCAATAATTTTGTTAGGGAAATTCACAAGGTTATATTCCTATCAGATATATTGTCACATATTAAGAAGTATTTATCTAAAAGGATAGGGTAGGAAGTAAACCCACAATTTTGTGTTTTGGTTCAGTGAACTTAATTCTAATTTTTTTTTTAGATGTAATATTTTGTTGAATGCTTCAGCTATAGTTCTATCTTAATTCAATCTTATAACCATTTTTATTCAAAAAATAAATAAATAAATCCAAGTTTGTACTCTTGCATTTTCAATTAATTATGAAAGCATGATTTGTATGGCTTTTGCAACAATGAAAGACATTCTTGATGAGGAACGGTGTGCCATTACTTTTTGGAAACTATTTGATAGTTCTGCCTTATCTATAAAATTATTTGACTATTCTGCCTCCTTTAGGAAACAATTATGATAACGATTTCTTATCTCTTGATCGCATTTTTGGAAAACCCTTTTAGGATAAAATTAGTTATTTGCACAATAGTGAAGTTATATATTTGCATGGCCTTTTTGGCATCCTTTTTTATGTGTTTGACTATAAGAATTTGTAAATTACAAGAAAACTAGTCAGTTATGAATGATTTATGAGACCTTATTTGCTTATCTAATGATATGGTTTACGTGCATTAGTGTTTGACACATTTCATAGAGATGTTTATGTGAGTTATTAATGCCTGGATACAGTTTATTGATTTGTGAAACTAACACACTTGTGACTTTCTTATTACGCCACGAAGTTGGTTAATAATCCAAATGATAGTTACAATTATTATATACTGCGAAGTAGATGCATTGACAATATAATTTTTAGTATTTGGTGTTTATCAATTTCTATATTTTCCATTCCTTAGATTGCTCATTGTTTACTGTCAAGTACATGGAGTAGAGTCATGTTTTCTTTCAATATGTAAAGTGTGGGAAGCAAATTACGTTAACATTAGCACTATCCAAGGTAAAAGTTTGATGTGCCATTGCACATTTTTCCTAAAAAGTTGCCACAAGAGTATCCATTATTTGTAGATATCCAATCAAATGGTCAAGCAAAGCAAATATCGAAGAGAAGTACTAATTGTGTGGCCTTAACCCCTACATATAGATTTACCAAAATTATTAGAGGTGAGGACATGAATCTCGACACTCCTTGTAATTTCCAAGTGTAGTAAGCAAACCACTAGCACACAGGGGTACAACTCCCTTGTGCTACAAGTTGTAAGTATTTCATAAGTTCTTATTGAGATGTTAGTAATGAGAGTGCATATCTTCTGTCATTAGTCATATGTACTGTATTTTTTAAACTACTTATGCGGTTATTCTTGTTCATATGACCCTAAGGATAAAAGAGGAGCTCATCAATCAACTAAATGAAGGAGACCATTTGGGAAGAAGAGGGGTCGTCAATGCCATTTCAATGTCAAGATCTTGGCTCAAAGTATGTAAATAGCAATATTGACATACAATATGTATGAACATGAAGATGAGGATAGATGGCCCTGTCGTGGATGGCTTGACACATCAAGCAATGCGAGGCCATGCATAATCCTAGGCTCTTAAGGGACTTAGTGCCTCATGTTGAAAGTTTGTTATTTTTGGAGGTGTCGATTGACCCAGTTTATAAAATGCATATTAAGTGACATGTTGACATAAATCCAATGGATCTTGATATAAATTTATTCATGTATAGGAGAAATGTTATAAACATATGCAGTCACTTGATGAAGAGAAATTAGCAACTTCATGAGAAGGATGAAATGAGTGTCAACCTTTGGTATAAAAAAGAATAGGCCTCATATTTATTTTCCCAAAATCTCGATGGTGTAGAGGTCCCATTTATTATGGGTATTCAAACAAAATGGGGGTTTGAGACCATGGTCAAACTATCTCATAATATATTAATATGCATGGATGCAACAATCAGTGCAAATAAATACAATTTGTGTGATTTAGATCATTGATCATTTATCATTGTTTGGGTTGTGATTCAAGGTTATTAATAGCCTGAATTTGACATTGTGTGTTCTTTGAATATGGTAGCATTAGTTGTGTAGACTTGTAGATTTGGACAAAGAACAAAGTGGGGCACTAATGCAATGGGTTATGGTGTCACAAAATAGATCATTTGATATTGCTCAATGGTTGGAGAAACTCTTGCACAAGTGCTATGAAATCTACCCTAATTGAAAAGTTGATGCATTCATGGTCAATGATGCTTTGAGGTAACTTTAATCTAGCCATTTTTCAACTTGTAATTATTCAAAGATAGTCACACCAAAACACATTGAATTTAGTAGGAGAATCATAGTGATCTTGTGTTTTTGGCATATACTGAGGACATGGCCAAAAAATGCACCAAGGATGGTAAGTTCTTCAAAGAAAACAAACATGATGTTTGCTAAATTACTCTATATCATGAATCATTGTTCCACTTCTGAAACAATGGGTAATGTAATCGACAACTTCATCGAATTCGCAAATAAGGAGAATTTCTTAGAAATTTTCAATAAAAATTGGGTAGCAAGAGATAAGATATGTAAGTTTACACATCCTTCATTTTTGTTTATGTTTTTGTATCATGCCAATGAGATGGATATCATTTTCATATATATAGAAAAATTCCCAATCCACTAAAAAATTTCTTCGCATTTAGGGATGTGCGTAAAAGGTTGCCTTGATTACCCTCATGCAAATTAGAAGACCAATAATTCCATGGAGTCATACCATTGGTTCTCAAAGATAAAATTTATATACGATCAAAGAAGTAAATGTGCTTTGGGATGGATTAGTTGATGTTTGTGTGCCTCAAAAGTGTTGAGCCATATTCATGGTTTAAGGAAATAATGAAAGAACAAAGCTATCTCAATAGATACAAGTAATATTGAATGAGAGAAAAGATAAATCCCAATTTGAATTGGTAAAATCTAGCCAGGTAAAGGTTGAGGATTTCGTAATGGAAAACTTTCAATGGAAGAGTATTTGAGTTGTCCAAGGTCAAGGTTTTAGTTTTGATGGCTTACAAGAAGAAGTACATTTGGCGTAGAGACAAGATTCAATAGTGGCAACAAAGGCTAGTCGGTCCCCTCCCTCATTTAAGGATGTGGTATTAGGGGAAGCGACCAGGCAACAAGCAATGGGGGGTGCAAGAAATATTAGTAAAGAGGCATTGGAACCTTGTAAAGAGTTAAGGGAGTATAGCATGCCTGGGGTGTAGAGGGAACCTCTTGAACGAGAGAGAAAATGTATTAGTGGGTGTTTAGCAAATATAATAGAAAACCCTAGATATGAGGTTACCTTTGATCTAACAAGTGGATATATACAATACATGAAGTGTCATGTAGTAATTGGTAAGTTTCTGGGTATATGGTCTTTAGATAAGGATCTGATCAAGTAGATAAATACTAGGTGGAAGCCCAAGGGGTGGGTGGACCCAAAGCTAGGATCTAAGGGTTTCTTCATGGCAATTCACACACACGGAGGATAGAGAAAGAGTATTTGAAAAAATGGTTTTATTTTTTAAACTCGGCTATATTTCATTTGATATTCTATATGGAAATATTTAGCCTAGAGAAAGAAGATTTCACATAAACTCATGTCTGCATATGCCTCTATTTTTTGTCTTGGGAGGTATAGGAAGAAGAAACATTGGAAAGGATAGGGAATACAATGTGAAGCTTTGTCAAAACCTCAAAATTAACTAGAACATATAAGTATGCTACTTAGGCTCGTATTTGGATATACATAGGTGATTTCCCAGAGTCAATTTCTATCAATGTCCAAGACTGATAATGGACATATACCCTAGATTACGAGCACATCCCATTATGATGTTGTAAATGTCATGATCATAGGAACCTCTTATGATATTATTTGCTTAATGGCATTACCATACCAAGAAAGAAAAGAGAAGAAACAAATAAGGAGGACTTTATTAAAGTGCCAAGAAAAAATAAAATTAGGCAAGAAAAATACCAAACTTGCAAACAACAACAGTGCCAAAGTAGGTAATAGATTCCAAGCCCTAGAATCAAATATGGATGGGGATATAGATACTCAAGGTCCAATTAGAGGGGAGAAGTGGAAATCAAGGAAAAACTAGAACACTCTAGGGAAGTTAAGGAACCAACAAAGGGAGAACATGAAAGAAGGAAAATGAAGACAACAACATCAAGCATAGGAGAGGTAGTGGGACATGTAGAATTAGGTATGGAAACAAAAGAGGAGGACCTAGCAGAACTGAAGGAAGGTGACGTAGTCCAAGACAAAGACACAAAAATCGTAGAAGTAGACTTTCCTGTGTTAGTAAAAAAATACAAAGAATGACATCTAACCAGTCTACCTAAAAGCCAACTTCATATACCATAGAAAGAAATATTGAAATGGGAAACTAAAATAGGCTTAAAAAAACAATCCCAAGGATAGTCAATGTCTTTTGGAATCTGGGTGAATCCTTGCAAACCTCCAAAGAATTTAGGATGAGAGGGGGGGAAGAGAGGAAGGAAATTCAAGGAAACTCTAGGAAATTGTAGGATGTTCTAGGAAATGTTTCTATACCCCACAGACTGTACAAAAAGAATGGAAGATTTGTAGGTGATTATTATAAGGGAGGGGAGGAATGCAGAGCAGATAAAACAATAAGAACTAATGAAAGATCAATTTGAAGTGAGAGAAAAGAAAGAGGATATCTTATGGAGACAAAGTCAAGGATCCAGTGGCTTAAGAAAGGTGACAAAAATGTTAGGTTCTTCCAAAACTCAATGATTAACCATAGACACCAAAACAAAATTACCTCTTTTCAAAATGGGTAAGGGGAAAAGTTGAAAGTTGTATTCATGCTTTGGTCACAGTGGAGTAGAATGTGAGCCTAATGAGATAAATATCTAGGGAGGAAATGGAATTGACAGTCATGGAGATGGTAGTTGGAAAATCACTAGGGTCATATGGTTTCACAATTGATTTATTCTAGAATTGATGGTTAGTTATGGGTACTAAAGTCTGGGAAGTAGTGGAAGATTCTAGAAATATGCAAAGAATCCTCCAAGTTGTCAATCTTACCTTCCTCAATCTCACCCCCAAGGAAGGAAGAGCAAATTATGCATACAAATTTAGGTCAATATTTCTTTGCAATGTGATATAAAAAACCATATCCAAAGTAATTGCTAACCAATTAAGGCCTATAATGTCTTGAGTTACCTCCAAGGAGCAAGGTGGCTACATCAAGGGGTGGCATATATTGGATGGCATCATTGTGGCTCACGAGGCAATCCACACCTTAAAGAATGTTAAGAAAATAGGGATGTTGATTAAATTAAACATGTCTAAAGCTTTTGAGAGACAAAATTGGGATTTTCTAACATAGATGTTAAGTTCCTTCAATTTCTACCAAGAGTGGATCCGTTGGGTAAAGAATCTAGTATCGTCTACTTTCTTCTTTGTGTTAGTGCATGGGTCTTCATCTATCCCTTTTAATCCATCACATAGTATTAGGCAAGGGGATCCTATATCCCCCTTTTATGTTCATTTGGAGTGGAGGGATTGGGAAGAAGCCTTCATCAATCTATTAGTAGGAGCTAGCTAAAAAAACTTAGCCTAAACATGGAGATGAACCTATTATCTCATTTTCAATTCGAGGATGATACAATGCTATCAGGATCTCCAATATCAAAGGAAGTCAAAACTCTTAAAAGAAGTTTTGGACACCTTTTTTCTAGCTTTTGGCACACTCATCAATCAAAGTAAATATCCCATTTTTTATCATTATGCCTTTGAATATTCAACATAATATTGTTAGAATCTTGGGTTTCCAATGTCACTCTCTTCCTTCCAAATATTTAGTTGCTCCTCCAGTGCAAAATGTGTTGAAAATATTTCTTGGGAGGGACTATCAATAAAGTTGGAATAAAAACTTAGCAATTTCACCTTTAGATTCCTCACTCTACTTGGAAAAGTGATTTTGCTAAAAATCAATCTTGCATTCCATGTGTATGTACCTATTTTTGATGTTGGTTGTCTCAACCAAGATTCTTAAAGCTATTAAATCCCTACAAAGGGCCTTACTATGGGGTGCCCCCCCCCAAAAAGAAGTGGGATTTGATGGCATGGGACAAAGTCTGGAGACGGTTAGGAAAAACATGGTGGAGATGGTTAGAAGGAAAAGATGAGCTATGGGGTCAGGTTTGGAGACTCGAATTTACTAGGCATGTATCCAAACAAGATATGATCGAGAAGGAGGGCACGAGATAGGGATTGATGATATAGAATAATACATGGCATACCAAAAGGCATGGTGCAATCACAATGCTTATAGGAAGTCAGATTGGGGAATTAAGTCATTTTCTAGGATGACTCATTGCAACTACAAAAAAAATTAAGGTTGTAGGCTCTTCTTAGGGAATCTAAAGCTTTATTCTACTCTCTCAATCGGTTCCATATTAATCACTACTTGAAGGACAATGTAAAAGGGGAGTGTTGTGGATGACATACTTGGAAATTAGTGGAGGAATGGCTAGCAAGAATAATAAAGTAAGAATTAGAATTTTTGGAGAAGGAGCTTAGGGAAAGGACAATTTGGTGCAGAGAAGGGACTAACACTCGACTCTAGGGCTAACAAGGAGGAGGTAAGTTTTTAGTAAAAGAAGTGTATGGGTTGGAGGATAAACACAATGAGCTTGAGAATTCAAAGATTTCACAACAAATATGGACTCCAATGATCTCACCAAAAATGTATGTGTCTCTCTAGATTTTGGGAAGAAGTAAGTTCTAACATGAGAAAAGTTCCAAAGGAGAGGCTATGCAGATCCTTTATATGCCCGATGTGTAATCAAGAGGAAGAGTCAATGAGACACTAATTGAATTCTTGTGGCCACTTATCAACTTTATGGGATAGATGAGTGGAAGTATTCAAACAATTGGATAGATGGTGGCATGATATTTTAGAAACTTTAGAGGAATGGGGCCCCTCTCCATTTGGGAATCCGATATTAAATAGAGCTTGGCAATTATTCCCAATTTTTCTCCTATGGACTATTTGGAAATAATGTAATCAATGAATCTTCAAAGACCATTGTCAAAATGGTAGCGAGAAAAGCTCCAAAGGAGAGGCTATGAAGATACTTTATATGCTCGATGTGTAATCAAGAGGAAGATTCAATGAACCACTAATTGAATTCTTGTGACCACTCATCTACTTTATGGGATAGATGAGTGGAATTCTTCAAACAATTGGATATATAGTGGCATGATCTTTTAGAAACTTTAGAGGAATGGGGGCCCTCTCCATTTGGGAATCTGATATTAAATACAGCTTGTCAATTATTCCCAATTTTTCTCCCATGGACTATTTGGAAATAATGTAATCAATGAATCTTCAAAGACTATTGTCAAAATGGTAGTGAGAAAAGCTCCAAAGGAGAGGCTATGAATATCCTTTATATGCTCGATGTGTAACCAAGAGGAAGAGTCAATGAAACACTAATTGAATTCTTGTGACCAACCATCAACTTTATGGGATGGATGAGTTGAAGTCTTCAAACAATTGGATAGATGGTGCAATGATATTTTAGAAACTTTAGAGGAATGAGGCACCTCTCCATTTGGGAATCCAATATTTAATAGAGCTTGGAAATTATTCCCAATTTTTATCCTATGGACTATTTGGAAATAATGTAATCAATGAATCTTCAAAGACCATTGTCGAAATGGTAGCGAGATTTGGTTGGAGGTGATTATAAACATAAAGAAATTATCTATGCAACAACTTGGAATGAGGAAGATCTTAATGTTAGGAAAATAGACTTCCATGTTAAACCTAATAGAAGAGAGTTGGATAGATTTAAGCTAGAAAATAAATGACAAAGCAATCACACAGTACACAGAGATTTTACCCTAGAAACCTAAACAGGAAAGCCAACATTCCTTGAGTGTCTTGCTCTATCATTTTCTTATTCATTAATAATAAAAGGTTACATGCCTAACCTTGGTCTACACCTAAGACACGGTCGACATTGTACCCTCTTTCTTTACATAAGAACAACCCTACAACCAATTTGTCTTACATCTACATGACCAACAACCTTTTGCTAAAGATAAGCACGAAGATCAACTACTACATACAACATAATACAATTACAAGATGCATTATTTATAGACTTTACAGTAGGAAAAACCCTAAAGAAAGTCACCCAAAAATGGTTACATATCCACACAAATCATTGGCTACAAATCTCGCGAGTCTCAAGATTCTGTTACTGTCGACTACCGGTCAAATTACCAACCAACCTCCATTCAGTCTTCAGTCGATTACCACACGACCTCCTGATGACCTCTTGTCGACTGACCTCTTCAAATTCAAATTTTCATGGTCAATCACTTGGACCTTCGACTTTCACCCCCAGTCGATCCACCTCGACTAGACTTTCACTACAAAGAATATAACAACCCAACACTTAAATGTAGCACATGAGAGTAGTATATATATAAAGTCTGAGGCATAGGCACAAAGAGTATCCTAACGAAATCCAAGCCCCTTCAAGCTCGAAGAAAGCTCTTTGGAAGAGTGGACAAGGCCACCAAAAGACTTTGTTAAGCTCAACTTTGATGCATCCTCTAAAGGAATTCCAAGTCCATTTAGAATGGGAGGGGTTTTGAGGGATGATAAAGGTAATATTCTAAGAGTTTTTTTTGGTTTATTGGGCCAAGATACCAACAATGGAGTAGAAATTTCATCTTTAGAAAGAGGTCTTCAGATTTCCAAAACCCAAGGATATGACAAACTTATGGTAGAAGGTGACTCTAAAATATAGATAAATGTGCTAAAAAAGTTGTTGAAATAGCTACCAACCGGTGGCTCACGATAGTCCTAGAGTATAACAAAGCTCATAGGCCACATCCTAGCACTTGTACCCATTCATGTTGGGTTCAAGGTGAATGCACTAGAAAATAGGCTTTCTAACAAGGGAGTGAAGCTTAGGGATCAAGATATAGATGTAGTTTGGGAGACCATGGAATTTAGAGCCAATTAATCAAAGGGATGACTACCTTTGCATACATAGTAAAGGTGTAGGGTTCTTGTACAGGGTGTTAAATGGAAGAGATGGAGAATCAACCTTATGTGCATCCAAAGGATAGATGCTAGCGAATGATGTCTATATTATTTGTGTGGAAGGTACATAGAGTTTATGGGGGGGTACCTGAAGCCATCATGCCTCAACTCCCTTGTCCCGAAGACGTGTTTGCATTCCCATCACAATAAATTCACTAAGAAGGAAAATTATGAGTAGAATATAGAACATAATTAAATTGGTCATGAGGTGATCTATGGAAAGTATAGTAGGAAATCACTATAGGCAACGAGAGCGTTCCATTTGTTGAATGAGATTTTGATTTGGGGGGTGACCTCATAGTTCGAGGGTGTGTAGCTTTGGACAACAACTTTTCTACTAGAGAGAAGAGATGGTAGGTATGGAGGATGGAGCATCAATGTTTTAAGAAGAAATCTCATCTCTATGGGTGGATAGAGGTAGGCCTAGTATGTGTAAAGCTTCAAAGGATTGGGAGAAGGAGTTGTATTCATCAAGTTACATGGCAAAAGCTGTCACAATTGTAGAGGGGTACCACTATCATTTTCTAAGCAATGTCAAGCAAGAAGTAGACCAAATTGAAAAGTTGGTTAGAGAAGAACAAGGGTTGACCTATACTTAGCAAATCAATGCAAACTTCTGGATGGATTCTATATACAAGGTTTTTCAGAGCTAGGGAAACCAACTATCTAAAAATGGTTAGCTTTGTTGGCATGACAAAATTTTCATAACAAAGGTGGTGGAGGAGAAGGGCATCCAACACCAAGAAATCTTGAACAAATTTGATCAACTACATAAAAAATATGAAGCATTGATAAACACCATTTGGGGCTCAAAGGTAGTGAGTGAGGATTAGGAAGATATTGGGAAACCCAACAAACATCCACATGAATCCCAAGGAAGGCACACTCCCTCACCCAGTTGGATTCTTGGAAGGTGCACTCTATCATCTTATTGGAGGAGAAGAATAGTTGGGCACAAATCCCAATGAAGTAGTTGATCAGATCTAGCTAACTAGTTGTAGCTTGACCTATTGAAGCCATCATGTAATAACATGCATCTATATAAGACTACCTCCTATTCTAAATAAAATGATGGTCAATTTACTCTCATTTTTTGTGATAGTATTCATGTGTTTTTGTTCTAGTTAAGTTCCTGAGTATTGCTATAGTAGATCAAATGGTATCAAAGCATCAATTTGAGATGCTTCTACTCCAGTGAGTTCCAGACAGAGAATTTGTTTTTTATGGGTTGCTAGTGTCTGCACTCACCTAGTATTCAGATCTAGACGTGTGTTAGGGGTGGCTCCACCAACCATCTCTTAGGCAGTGTGCTAGGGTTTGCTCCAGACCTCCACTGCCCAATCCTTTGTGGTGATTTCTAGATTCAGAGGTGCACTTGGGGCTAAACTCACCTTCCATCTCTTCCAACACAATGCACTAGGGTTACTCTCGCCCTCCACTACTAAGTGCTTTGGTTGTGGGGATCTTCCACTACCCCCCTCTTCTCTAGTTCATGCCACGGTTTGCTCGAGTTTGTCACACCCTCCCCTCTCTTCCAACGTGCCTTATTAGTGTGTGTTTGGATAGGTTTTCTAGCGCGCCCTCCCTTTTGGGCTCCAAATTGTGTGCTTCGGGGTTGGATCCAAATCTAGTGTTTTGGATCCATGGTTTTCCCATCCAGATCTAGCTCCCGATCCAAATCTAGATCCAGAGGATAGTGCGCTAGGGTTTGCTCTAGATGGTGTGCTTCAAGATTTTCCCTCCCTCTTGGGCTCCAACACTCTCGCTGTTTCATTTTCAGTGCACTCTCCATTCTCAGTTCTCACTTTCTTCAGTAGAGACCCCTCCCCCGAGGATTCTACATATGGGCAATCTTCTCCCATTCAGGACCTCACTCTTGCATTGAATGAACTCATGTGGATCCAGTAGAGAATCCCATTGTCGTTGTAGTTGGATACTCATTTCCAGCTGCCTAAGTTTTCAGGGCATATGAATGGTGAGTTCGTTGGTTCCTGGGTACGTAGTCTATCCACTTATTTAAACACCTTCCTAGGAATGATAGAAGAAGAATAACTACATATCACCAATTTGAAATTGGAAGGGATTGCTTGATGGGACACCCAAACATATACCTCCTCTTTAGTGGTGTACTTGGGGGATCAAACTACGACCACCCCTCCACCTATTATTTCTTGGGATACCTTTTGTGAAGCACTACGGAATTGCTTCTATTCCCCGGGGTACTGTCAGGATATCCTAGCTTATCGATTGCAACTCCACCGACTCTCGGGCCAGTCAGTCAAAATCTACATTAAGATGTTTACTAAGATTTTCATTTAACTTCAGATTCAAGATCCAGAAGAGGTACTCATTGTTAAATTTAATTCGGGTATTTTATTATTGTTACACAGAGAGGTTGATTCATTTGAAATCTCTTCCTTAGACAAGGCCTTTCTTCGGGCCTTATCTATGGAATGGAAGCTCGCTCCTCACCTTCGATCTTCTCTATCCAAAATTGGCCCTTCATTAGCTCCTTCTTCTCTCGCATTTCCTACCTCACCCAAGCCTAACAAATGGTGTTCTTATCACAAATCTTAGTTTCACTCCTCAGTTGAATGTTGTGTTCTTCATAATCAAAATTATGTCAAGACTCTATTCATTGATGCTCCTAAGTCCTCCTCAAGCACATGACCCCCCCTGAGTTGATCACCTTGAAGAATTTTATGGAACCAGACCCCTCTCTTCTACTTATGTCCATTGATCCTCAAACTTCTTCACCAGTGCTTTTGTTTACTCACAATTTCCAAATCAAGCAATCCTTGGCCACGCTCATCCTTGAAAATGGTAGCCAAAAGAATTTGGTTGATCGGGATTTGGTGCAGCGGTTGGCGCTTCCTACTACCCCCCATTCGACACCCTACCAATTGGATTGGGTTTAGAAGGATGGTCCCTGTGTGATGGCGATCCAACGTTGCTCCCTTACTTTTTCCATCGACCCTTTCCGCGATATTGTTCTTTGTGATGTGTTTCCTTTGGATTGCCTAGATGTGCTTCTATGTATTCCCTATCATGAACTTCCTCACATTGTATACAATGCTTGCAATCATTAGTATCATCCTCAGAAATATGGATGTACCTATGTCCTCACCCCATCTTCTCTGAAAGCCTCTATCTTACTTTCCGACCAACCTGATGTTTATAAAATCAGTCTCAACAAATCCATTGCCCTATGTCTGGTGCACCTCTTAAACTAGATAGCCCCTCTCACAACCTTCCTTCAGATCTAGTCGCTTTACTCACATCCTTTGAAGACGTCTTTGTTTCACCCACCGGACTACCCCCCGTCCGTTCCATTGAACATTTCATAGATCTTATTCCTAGAGCCACTTTTCCCAATCCCCCTTCTTATCACTTGGCTCCTTGTGAGGCTGAAGAAGTGGAATGCCAACTCCAACAACTTCATAATACTGGACACATCTAACGAAGTTCTTCATCTTGTGCCTCTCTTGCCTTCATCATTCCCAAGAAGGAGTTTGAGGAATGGCGTCTAGTCGCGGACTATCGGGCTCTTAATAAGGCTACAATCAAGAATCATTATCCTCTACTACACATTAATGATTTACTGGATCATTTGAAGTGTGCCCACTTCTTTACCTAAATGGATCTTACAACAAGGTATCATCATGTTAACATTAATGCAACAGATACATGGAAGACAAATTTCAAAACCAAATTTGGTCTTTATGGATGGATGGTGATGCCATTTGGTCTTACTAACACCCCTGCCACTTTCATGAGGCTAATCAATGACATTTTCAAAGCACACTTGGGAAAAATTATGGTTATCTCTTTATATGACATCTTGGTCTTCAACAAGACCTAGGAGAATCATTTGCTCCATGTGCACACTGTTCTAGACTTACTTCACACTCACAAATTGTAGGTGAAACGTCATAAATCTTCTTTTGGGAAATATTCAATTCAATATTTGGGTTTTGTTGTCTCTGTCGAGAGTGTTAGGCTGAATCCCACTAAAGTTCAAGCTCTTGCACAGTGGACAACACCTCACTCAGCTCTAGAACTCAAGAGCTTTATGGGTGGCATTAATTTTTATCGATGGTTCATTGCTCACTTCTCTCAATTAACACACCATCTTCATCAAATCTCTAACCATAATCAGTTTAGCGGACCCTCTACGTAGGTACTTCAACTCTTGGTTGTGTGTTTGTGCTACTTATGAGGCTTGGAAGCCTCTCTATGCTTCTAATCCCCTCTTTGTAGAAATATGGGTTGTTGTGCAACATTCCACTTAGGTCAATCAAATGCCATTTATGGATTACACAATCATAGATGGGTGGGTATATAAACTCAATCAACTATGTGTCCCAACTTCTGAAGATCGTCTTACTTTGATCAAGGAAGCTCATGCTTTCTCTTATGGTGGCCATTTTAGGTCTCTGAAAATAGTTCAACACTTGAAGAAACAGTTTTTTTGGCCTTTATGACTCGTCAAGTGGAGCATTTCATCCGTGCTTGTGCATTGTGTAGTCAATGTAAACCTACCAATCATAAATTTGGTTTGTATCATCCCCTTCCTCTACCTTCCCTCCCTTGGGACTCTCTTTCCATGGATTTCCTTAGTGGTTTACCTATGACCTTATGAAAACATGATGCTATCTAGGTTATTGTTTTTCTTTTCTCTAAGATGGATCTTTTTATCCCTTGCACTAAGACCACTACTACTACCTAAATCATTGCCTTGTTCTTTCACCATGTTTCGCCACACTTTGGCCTTCCTACTAGCATCATCTCTTATCATGACGCTTGCTTTCTTAGCACATTCTGTAAAACATTGTGAGATGTATTGGGTTGCCAACTCAAATATTCTACTTCCTTCCATCCTCAAATGGATTGCCAAACTGAGGTAGTTAATTGCAGCCTTGTCCATGCTCTTCACATTCAATTTGCCAAAACCAAATAGTGGGATACAACCCTCCATGTCATTCAACATAGATATAATCATGTTGTATATATTTATACTGGGATGTCTCCTTTTGAGACCTGCTTTGGATATCAACCTTTAGCCTCTTATGAACTATCTCTCACCTTGCAACCTTCCAAGAGTCCACACCAACAACAAGAACAAACATCCACCCTTTCATTTTTGCATACTCTAGCGCATAAACATGCCCAAGTTTGTGAACCATCCCAACAATGCTACAAAGCCCACCATGATTCTCACCATTCCCCTATGTTTTTTACTCTTGGTGATAAAGTCTAGTTTTACATGGAATGCCAACGTTTTTAATCCCAACGTCATCACAAACTGAAGCCTCTTCGCTATGGCCCTTATACTGCTCTCCAACAGATTGGGGACAATGCTTATCACCTTGACTTTCCACCCCAACTAGGCATTCATGATGTGGTGAATGTGAACAATCCAAAATGTTATGAACCCCCATTGTTGGAAGATAATGCCATTGTCTCTCATCCTGTCAAGTTAATCCCTGATTTCCAGCCTCCCTTGCTCCAAGACAACTTACTTGACACACGCTATACTACCACCCATCATTAGCAACATACCTCTTACCTTGTTGGGTGCATAGGCCAAAGTCTTTCTTAGGCTAAATGGTTTTCGGAAGCTACCATGCACAAGAATTTTCCTCATTTGTTGACAAAAGTGGGGACACCTTCAGGCTTAAATAGGGAGGAATTGGGAAACCCAACGGACATCCACATGAATCCCATGAAAGAAGGCCCACTCCCTCAGCTAGTTGGATTCTTGGAAGATGCACCCTCTCAACTTATTAGAGGAAAATAATAATTGGGCACAAGTCCCAAGGAAGTAGTTGATCAAATCTAGCTAACTAGTTATTAGAAGCTAGTTGTAGCTTAACCTGTTGAAGCCATCATGTGATAATAGGCATCTATATAAGAACACCTCCTATTCTAAATAAAATGATGGTCATTTTGCTCTCAGTTTTGGTGATAGTATTCATGTTTTCCTATTCTAGTTAAGTTCCTGAGTATTTCTATAGTAGATCAGATACAGAGCAAGCAACTAGAGTGGAAGAGGAGTCATCTAGAGCTCTTTAGGATGGAGCCACCGTGCTAATATATATTCAAGTAGATCCTAGTTTTGAAGCTAATGCCTAACAACAACCACACCAGGTCCCCTTGTGATGATATGTTTTTTTGTGGTTTTCATAGAATGTTGGAATCAAATGATAGGTAGTTATAGTATAGTTGATAGGTTGTTTTTCTTTTCTAGTAAGACTGTTTACCCTCAGAATAGGGAAGACTTATCTATGGACAAATCTGCTATTTTTTTTATAACTGTTATCCAACCCTCTTGGGAAGTTGGCAACATAATGGACTAATTTTATGCCTTTTCTATATAGTATTAATATAATAGAATAACTAAATTACAAAAAATAAAACAACTACAAGAAAGAGGAGTTTGAAAATTTGATGGAAAAAGATAGATAAATCCTTGATAGTGATTTTTGGTTGCATAAGATCACCTCTCATACATATTGGGTGAGGAGTCAAACGAAACATGACATGTAATACCTTTTCACCCGATATCACATGGATTTTATAGTTTTTAAATGAACATAGTCTCTTCACGACAACATTTGCAAGCATTCAATAAAGGTTGAATGGTAGTATTTATAGTCTAAAGGTTTACATAAGTTATCAAATTAATATGCAGTGCTTGATATAATGGATACCCTTTTGGAGAGTCATACTAGGACAACAACCTTTGAAGAAAATGCTAACAAAACTCCTATGGTCAATGATAGTGTTGAGCAAGATGTTGGTCTTCAATTGGATAGAGAGGAGCTGTATGAATACCTAGATTTGCTTGGAAACAATTCTCCTACTATAAGGAGCAAAATTCAACAGTTGGTTGGCCTCGACAAAAGGATGTTGGATATCAAATTAATATGCAGTTCTTGATATAATGGATACCCTTTTGGAGAGTCATATTGAGACAACAACCTTTGAAGAAAATGCTAACAAAATTCCTATGGTCAATGATAGTGTTGAGCAAGATGTTGGTCTTCAATTGGATAGAGAGGAGTTATATGGATACCTAGATTTGCTTGGAAACAATTCTTCTACCATAAGGAGCAAAACTCAACAGTTGGTTGGCCTCGTCAAAAGGATGTTGGATATCAAATTAATATGCAATGCTTGATATAATGGATACCCTTTTGGAGAGTCATATTGAGACAACAACCTTTGAAGAAAATGCTAACAAAAATCCCATGGTCAATGATAGTGTTGAGCAAGATGTTGGTATTCAATTGGATAGAGAGGAGTTGTATGGATACCTAGATTTGCTCGGAAACAATTCTCCTACTACAAGGAGCAAAACTCAACAGTTGGTTGGCCTCGACAAAAGGATGTTGGATGATACCACTAATAACTACTTATGGATTTTGACTTCACACTTAGTTTGGAGGCATTGGAGTTATCTTTGACACAGAATAGGAGTTTCCTTAGCCACCAAAATAGATGTAGACGAAACAAACAAAATAACGACTTAGAAATTGATTTGAATGTCCATGTGAATGAGTATGAACCTTTTACATTTCATCACCTCAACATGTTCTTAAAAAATGTATCCCCTAGAGTAAAAGGTAAGTTTGAATAAGTAATGAGATTAAATGTTACGATGTTGTGTTCATCACTACTATGATACTGGTTCATAGCATCGTCTTCTAGTGGATTTTTTTTCCTAAAAAATTCAAGTTTGGAGGATGCAAAAGATGATGATAAATAGGGCATCGTGATATGTGTTAACTTTGCATGAATTCCACATTGTCGTTTTGAATGTGGCCTCTACAAGACATCATCTCATTGACATATAATATGACATAGAAAGCTTGATGGACTCACGTTATCATCATGTTGCACCATATATGATTACAAAATACACATTAGAGAGTCACTTTTGTGTTATAAGTGTGTAAGTTGCATTGTATTAGTATCATAGTGCATCGATCTTTCATATGGGACACTATACATGTAATGCATGTGTGTCATATTAGGGTTGTGCTAGCATCGAAATGCAAATTTTTTTAGTCATTTTGCTTCTTATCTACATTGTTTTACATCATTCTTATGTCGTGTTAGTGTCACACATGGGTCGTTATTATTCATTTTAACATCATCTTAGCATTGAATTACATCACTCGTGCATTGTGTTAGTGTCATATTTGTGTCTTCTTAGTGTCATAGTAGATATGTTTTGCATCAAGTTAATGCTCGAATTGAATCGTTTTAGCGTCAAAGTTGCAAGGTAATTATTATTATTGATTTAATTATTTTTATTACTTAATTATTATTGATTATTGAGTTATTATTATTTATTTATTTAATAATAATAATAAATAATAAAATTAATTAATTTAATAATAATAATAATAAAATTAATTAATTAATTAAATAATAACGATAACTATTATTGATTAATTTAGGCTTGATGGGCTGTGTTTTTTCGAGCCTTCAGGCCTACGACCCTTTAACTCTTATCATGTCTGGTCCTTTCTTCGCACCTCACCCGAAGCCCTCCGGCCCTATTCTTTTGCCAATTTCTTTCATCGTCGATTTTTTTTGCCCGTGTTTTCCCAACATTTTTTGCTCTCGAGACATCTGCGGCTCTCATCTCCCGGTTTTTGTACTGGTGCTAGTCCTCGATTGCCCTCATTTTTTCAATGACTACAGGTGGCACCTTCTCAATTATGGAGCATTTAATGGATTCAATATAATTATATTTTGGGGAGGATCACTTGGGGGAGTAGGAAATATTTCCTACAGACAATGAGTTCTCCTCACGTCACTCTATCCATCCATCATCCCCTTCTCTGTCATTGATCTTACCAATTGAAGGGTCGACTCTGACTGATGTGCCCCATGCTCATTCTGCTTCGTTCCCACACCCTTGCTCCTTGGCCCAATTCTTCCTCCCTCTCTAGGCTTTCCTTCTCCATCTTTCCATGTTCCCCCTCTTACCGACCCCTCTTCTTCTTCTCCTTGTGTCAATGCTCCTCTCCTGGTTTCGTCCCTTCGGTCTCCCTCACCTGAGGGCCTTACCCCGCATGTGTTTTCCTGATCCCCTACCTTCCCCCACATGTGTTTTCCTGATCCCCTACCAGCGGTCTTGGTCGCCCCTCCTGTAAATGCATTAGATCGCGTCAGGAAAAAGTATCAGTGGTGGTTGGTCTGGACATTTGACTCAAGGATGCCCCTTCCCTTTTTGTCAAAACCCTTGTGGGCAGGTTTTGCGGTAAACATGTTGGAACTAAAGCATTGGCCCACTGGATCCTTTCTAACTAGAAGGATGAGCTTGGTTATGCTCCAGTTTTTCACATCCTTCTGTTTTAAGTTTGTTTATGTCGGAGACTCAAAGTCCATCCAAGCTAGGGATTGGTGGTGGGGCCCATCGGGGCTTGTTTCACAAAAGTGGGATGTGGGTTTCGACCCCCTTTGAGCCCCAGTTTCACTCCTGCTTGTTTGGGCTATTCTTCTAAGTTTTTCGTTGTGTTTCTAGAACAAGGCTTCCCTCAAATCCATCGAAAATAAAATAGGGAAATGCTGAGGGATTGAATCAACTTGGGACTCAAATCCTAACTAGCATTGGGCCAAGATATTAGTCGATTTCGACCTTCACAATGACCTTCTCGAAGAGATTGAGTTGGTGTTGGGATATTCTAAATGGATCCAAAAAATAGACTATTGACGCTTGCCTTTTGGTGTTTTTCGTGCCATGAGGTTGGCCATTTACTCTCGCAGCACAGGAATCCAAAACCCAAGCAAAAAAGAACAAAAAAAAAAGGGCTAAAAAAGTAGCATCATCCCCGGAGGAGGGAGCCCAAAGGACCACTTTGAAAGCATGCACTCTGCTCAGCCTTGTCGAGGAAGCAGACAACTCACATCTAGGGAAGTTAGGGCCTCAGGACAGGTTCAAAAGGATATTGGTAATAATTCCTTAGTTCCTAAATTTTTGTCGCCTTTCACTTCCTCTCCTCCCTCCCGGCTCCCTCGCCAGTCTCCTCCCCTCCTGTTCCCCAACTTACCTCTCCCTATTCCCCTCCTTTCCCCTCTTCCCCCTTATCCCCCCATGCCCCACCTCCCATCCCTTGTGCCTCCATCTGTCCTCCCCTTCCTAATTTTAACTCTCTGTGGTCCCTCCCGCCCCTTCTCCCCGACCAAGTCTTTCCCTCTCCTCAGCCTCTATGGCACCTTCCTCCCCCTCCTTTGGGGTGGATATTCCCAATAAGATGTTTGGATACTCATTGAGGTATAAATCTCGGAAGGAGGACTCCTCCATGTTGGGGGGCCTCTCCCTTGAGGCCCCAACGCCTAGTCCCGTGGCTAAGAAGTCCCACCTCCTCAAGGCTCAACAGAAGGAAACAATTGATATTAAAATTGGCAAATAAAAAATAATAGTGAGGTCCATTGGAGCAAGTAATTATTCTCATAACGGGCCACCATGAAAGTCTCCTCTTTCAGTGTTAGAGGGGTTGGGGGCCCTTTAAAACAACTATCCCTCAAGCGACTCATATTGAGCATCTATCCCGATATAGTTTTACTTCAAGAAATGATGGTTGTTGGATCTCGAGCTAGGGAGTTTCTAGAAAAATGGTTGAAATCCTAGTCATTTTGTATTGTTGATGTAGAAGGCTTATCTACAGGCCTTTTAATAGGGTGGTGTCCATCACTCAATGCAATTTCGGTGAAGGCTCTCAACTCTGCTATCTCTGTCCACTTGGAGGATAAGAATGCAAGTCTAAGCTTGGTCATTATTAATGTATATGGTCTATATTCGAATCAAGAGGCCTTCTGGAATGAAATGGAAAAATCAAAGGCACTTAAGAATTCTCACATGTTGATTGGTGGGGATCTAAACTTGACATTGTGTATTCAGGAAATTTGGGGCGCCAATGCCAGGCCCGACATCTCAAGTGAATACTTTACGCCGTTCTTTGAGAAGCATCGACTGGTGGATTTTGAATCCGTCAAATAGTTACCCATGTGGAGGAATTTTCACCCAGGGGATGTGGCGATTGCAAAACATCTTGATCTTTTCTTGGTGTTCGAAGATCTTCTCTCTCTACCCTTTCTTTTCAAATCACGGGTCTCCTCTGGGGGACTCTCTGATCACCTCCCTATTATGTTTTATCTTGGCTCAAGGATGGAAAAACTACTAGCTCCCTTCAAGTTCAGTCACACGTGGCTTCAAGAAGAGGATTTTGTGAACCTCATAAAAAATTCTTGGATCCCCCTCAGCGCCGAGAGACCTTCCTCATATATGCACCAGTTCGTAGAGAATATCACTATTATAAAACAAGTAATGAAGGATTGAAGTAAATTATGCAATGTCAAAGCTCAGGATAAACTTAAGGAAATGGACAATAAAATTGAAGCGCTAAATGTTGCGGGGCCAAGCTCCACTTTCTCGGCCAACGACCTTTCCTATTTAAGGGATCTAGAGGCTCAGAGACATTCCCTACCAAAAAATGTGGAAGCTATATGGAGACAAAAGAGCCGAGCGATATGGCTTAAAGAAGGTGACGATAACACCAAGAAGGTAACTCAATCTGGGAGATTCAAACGGATTTCGGAGTCCCTGTTCACTCATTCAAGGAAATTGCTTGTAAAGGAGTCAGTTTCTTCCATAATCTCTATAAAGAAAAAGAGGGTTTCCTTATCAAGAAGATTTCAAATGTTCTCTCTGTCTTCCCATGAGTTTTCAATGATGATATGTACAATGCCCTTGAAGAGGAGGTCTCTGAAGCTGAAATCCTTGGTGCTCTCTCCTCCGTGCAACGAGGAAGAAGCCTAGGGCCAGATTGCCTTACTATAGAATGTTTCATGGGATTCTATGACACTCTAAAAGGAGATTAACTCAAAGTAGATAGGTAGTCGTAATCCTCAGGCAAAGTCCTAGGCACCCTTAACTCGACATTCCTTGCATTAATACTGAAGAAACAAAACAATCTTTCCTTCAACGACTTTAGGCCTATAACTTGTTGTAACATGATTTACAAGCTGATTGCTAAGATAACATCCCTCAAGCTTAAGCCCATTTTGAGTGGCATCGTCTATGAAGAGAAATTATGATTTCTACGGATTTGACAAATACATAACGCATTTGTGTTGGCTTAAGAGGCCATTCATTTCGTAATGTTGGAAACATGCCAACCAATTTCCCATGCAGTCACATACACATGCATATTAGCTAAATTTAGAATATGCATGCATGCACTCTTCAGTGAACAATTTGTAACTGGTGGATCTAATTATAATCAATTTGTCTAACTGTTTGAGAGATGCTATATATACGAGCATACCCATAGAGGTGGAGGAGTGAGTGTGTGTGAGCAAGACACAATACTATGGAGTGCAGTGTGTCTGTGAGGAGAGGATGGTTGTATGCCTATGCTGGCTATTGTAATTCTCCCTTGAATAATATGAATATCGATTATCATTGCCCTGTGGTTTTTTCCCGTATTGAGTTTCCACATAAATCACTCTGTCAATTGTGTGATTGTTGTTCTCAGTTTTATGCTCTGTATATGCTATGTTTTGCTTTCGCTGCCCAACAAGTGGTATCAGAGCAAGTAGAGTAGGTGTCCCAGGTGAACGCGAAAACCTTTGGATGTGTTTTTTGGTACGCAAGGACAAGCATACTTGAGTACTAAGGAGCCCAAATATTTTTTTTATGAATAGAGGGCATGATCAAGTGTTCTTTAGCACACCGATGCTCCCTATGCAATGTTAGAGGTGCATTGGTGCTCCAACACTTAAGAAATAAGGTTTTTCCCCACTACGACGCACCTTATTCGTGCACCACAGAGCGCCAGAAAATCGACACTCCCTTTCCACACTCACAGAGCGCTATCATCCAACAAGGTGCATGCCCCCCGAGGTGTACATGAGTGTTGGTCTAAAAAATAATGCTAAATTAATTTTTTTTATGGTATGAAGTTCGATCCAAAAGTTGAAGTGTTTTTTGTCTTATTCTGAATAAGACATGGTCACGACCTTTTTTGTCTTATTATGGAGAATCATTTATTAGATCATGGAAGCAAGCTTTGATAAAAGGTGAGCCTTTTAAAAGGTGTTTTTTTTTTTTTAATAAAAGGTAAAAGGGTGGTTTAATAAAAGGGGAGGTCGACCTTCTATGTTTGGTAAAAAGGTTTTTGAGGTATACAATATTTGAAAAAAAAAACCTTTTTTATTAAATATTTTAAAGGTTTATATCATTATATCTCCACATTTAAAAAGGCTCAGTTTTATAAGTAGTGGTTTTGCAGTTTTGTGCTAATGGATAAAGTGCAAAGTTCTAAGTTTGAGGTGGAGAAATTTAGCGGCAAGAATAGCTTTGCGCTATGGAAGCTCAAGATGTGAGATCTGTTTGTGCAACAAGGATTGCAAAAGGCATTTGTTGGAAAGACAAAGAAACAGACAGGCATGATAGACGAGGATTGGAAAGATCTGGATGCAAGAGCCTTCAGTACCATTTGTTTGTGTCTGGCAGATGAAGTGTTGTTTAACATCTCTGAAGAGGATACAACAACATGTTTGTGGAACAAACTAGAGAGTTTGTATATGACAAAGTCTTTGACGAACATAATATTCTTGAAGTGTACAACTTGCGGATGAAAGAAGGTACACATTTTTTTAATCACTTGAATGTTTTCAATACTTTGATTTGTCAATTATCTAGTATGGACGTAACATACGAAGATGAGGATGAGGCAGTTCCACTATTGTGTTCATTGTCGGAGTCCTGGGATCATCTGGTCACATCTATGTGGTTTAGCTCAACATATGCCATTGATTATGACACTGTTGTGGGAGCTTTGTTGTCTGAGGAGATGAGGAGAAGATCTAGTAAAGAAACCTCAACAATAGAAGCAATGGCAGTCAGAGGTTGATGTGAAAAAAGAGGGAAAAATTAGAGGGGTACATCAAGGTCTAAGTCAAAAGGCAAGAAGAGTAAGCATAAATGTTGGTTCTGTGGAAAATCTGGGCATCCCAAGAATGGTTGTTGGAAAAGACAGTATGCATCCAAGGAGGACTCCACAAAAGAAGCAAAGGAAGCTAATTTAGCTGAAACAAGTTCAGGTTCAGGTTCATGTATGGTTGATGCGGTATTGTCTAGTTGTGATGTTGCACATCAACATCAACATTGGTTGTTAGATTCTGGTGCATCCAACCACATTTGTGTTCATAGAAATTGGTTCTAAACTTACCAATCTATTGATGATGGTGTTGTTTTTATGGGAGATGATTTTTCTTGTAAAATTGTTGGAGTTGGTAGCGTTAAGATTAAAATGCATGATGGTTCTGTAAGAACATTAACATATGTAAGGCATGTACTCGAACTTAGAAAAAACTTGATATCTTTGGGAGTTCTAGATTCTCCTGGTTGCATGTGTACAACTCAAGGTGGAGTATTGAAGGTGTCCAAAGGCATCTTAGTAGTCATGAAGGCAAAGAGGATTGGGAACCTTTATCAACTTGAAGGAAGGACATAAGTAAATCAAGCATTGGTAACATCCGAAGATGCAAGTGACTATGCTCATTTATGGCATCATCGTTTGGGTCATATGAGCGAGAAAGGGCTTAAGGTACTAGTTGATCGTAAGTCACTTCCAAGTTTAAAGTTTCCGAATTTGAATTTCTACAAGTATTGTGTCTTTGGAAAACAATGTAGACAAAAGTTTAAAACGGGAAGGCATATAAGCAAAGGTATCCTTGATTACATTCATTCAAATGTTTGGGGACCATCCCCTACAGTTTCTTTTGGAGGATCGTTATATTTTGTGACATTTATAGATGATTACTCCAGAAAGGTTTGGGTCTATATACTTAAAAGAAAAGATGATGCATTTAATACTTTTAAGCAATTCAGAGCTTTGGTTGAAAAGAGCACTAACAGGTAAATCAAGTGTTTAAGAACAGATAATGTAGGTGATTTCACATATGTGGAATTTGAGAACTATTGCAAGGAAGTTGGGATCGAAAGACATAAGACCACGGTTTATACCCCTCAACAGAATGGCATTGTTGAACTCATGAATATGACTCAATATGACTCTCCTAGAGAGAGCAAGGAGCATGCTTAGTAATGCCAAGTTGCAGCAAGAATTGTGGGCAAAAGCAATTCTTACAACGTGCTATCTGATAAATCAGGCACCATCAATTGCAATAAACTATAAGATTCCAGAAGAGGTATGGACATGCCATTCATGTGATTATTCAAATATGAGAATATTTGGTTGTGATGCTTATGCTCTTATTTCTAAAGATCAACATTCTAAGTTAGATCCTAGATCAAAGAGATATGTCTTTGTTGGTTATGGTGTTGGAGTTAAGGGGTACATATTGTGGGATCCTAATGCCCACAAACTCATCATAAACAGAGATGTAGTATTTGATGAATCCTCACTCTTAAAATCAAAATTGGTAGATGTTGAAGTGAGACAAGAACAAGTACTACAAGTTCAACAAATTCAGTTGGAAACTCAACCATCTTCAGAAAGGGAGGATCATGAAGAAGTTCCAGAAGAAGAAGATGAAGATGTAGTAAATATCCAGGAAACTGAGGATATGCCTCAACCATCTGTAAGGAGATCTACAAAGGTCAAGAATCCTCCTACAATGTATGACGATTATGTTTCATCTGTGGCTTTGGTTTCTATTGATGGAGAACCTAGTTGTTTTCAGGAAGCAATTAAAGTATCTGAAAGTGCTTAATGGAAAAAAACTACGAAAGAATAAATGGATACCTTAGAGAGGAATATAACACAGGACTTGGTAGAACTTCCAAAGGATAGGAAGGTTGTCGGTTGCAAGTGGGTCTACAAACTGAAAAAGGGTGTTGATGATAAAGTTGAAAGGTATAAAGAAACACTGGTAGAAAAAATGTATTCTCAAAAGGAAGGAATTGATTTTCATGAAATATTTTCACCAGTTGTGAAGCTTGTTTCAGTTCGTGTTGTGTTAGCACTAGTTGCTTTACTGGATCTTGAGTTAGAGAAGCTAGATATTAAACCATCGTTTCTACATGAAGATTTAGATGAGGATATATATATGGAACAACTAGAAGGGTTTGTTTAGGATCACAATAAGAGGTTTGTTTGCAAACTCAAGAAGTCATTGTATGACCTGAGAAAGTCTCCCAGGCAATGGTACAAGAAGTTTGATTCCTTCATGGTGAGCCTAAATTTTACAAGAAGTGAATATGATCATTGTGTTTACTTTAAAAAGTTGGAAATGACATGTTCATTATTTTGGTGTTATATGTTGATGATATGCTTGTGGCAAGAAAAAATATGGTCGAAATCAACAAGTTAAAGGCTCAGTTGGCTAGGGCGTTTGATATGAAGGATCTAGTAGAAATAAAACAAATCTTGGGCATGGAGATACATAGAGATAGGAAAAATGGTAAGTTGTGGTTATCACAACAAAATTATGTGGAGAAAATACTTATGAGATTTGGTATGAATGACGTTAGACCCATACAGATCCCTTTGGCTTCCCATTTCAATATTTCTTCAGGTTCAAGTCCTAGTAATGACGAAGAAAAATATTATATGTCTCGTGTACCATATGCTAATGCAGTGGAAAGTTTGATGTATGTGATGGTGAGTACTAGACTAGATATTTCACATGCAGTTCATATTGTTAGTAGATACATGGCAAATCTAGGTAAAGAGCACTGGGAAACAATGAAATGGGTTCTTCGGTATCTTAGAGGCACAAGCAATTATTCTATCACCTATGATGGTTCCAATGATTCAGTTTACGGTTATGTAGATTCAAATTTTGTAGGTGACTTGGTCGAAAGGAGATCCACTTTAGGATATGTCTTTACCCTTGCATGAGGACCTGTTAGTTGGATGTCAAAGCTTCAAAATGTAGTTGCTTTATCCACTACTGAGGCAGAGTATATGGCTGCTTCACATGCATGCAAGGAGTCAATTTGGTTAAAAGGTTTGTTGGGTGAGTTTGGAAGGATGCAGGACAAGGTGAAAGTATTTTGCGATAGTCAAAGTGTTATTCATTTGGCAAGCAATCCAACTTATCGCAGTAAGATGAAGCATATTTCTATCAAATACCATTTTGTAAGACATGTGGTTGATGAAGGGGGAGTGGGTCTGGAAAAGGTCCATACAAAAGTGAATTCTGCAGACATGTTTACGAAACCAGTTTTGTTAGAGAAGTTGCGATGGTGTTTGGATTCTCTTGGCTTGCAGAAAAGGTGATGAATCAATTAAGGGCATGATATATCAGGTAAATTGTTGTCAAGGTGGAGATTGTTGGAAACATGCCAACCAATTTCCCATGCGGTCACATGCACATGCATATCAACTAAATTTAGAATGTGCATGCATGCACTCTTCAATGAACAATTTGTAACTGGTGGATCTAATTATAATCAGTTTGTCTAATTATTTGAAAGATGCTATATATAAAAGCATACCCATAGAGGTGGAGGAATGAGTGTGTGTGAGCAAGACACAATACTGTGGAGTGCAGTGTGTCTGTGAGGTGAGGATGGTTGTATGCTTGTGCTGGCTATTGTAATTCTCCCTTGAATAATAAGAATACTGATTATCATTGCCCCGTGGTTTTTTCCCGTATTGGGTTTCCACATAAATCACTCTATCAATTGTGTGATTGTTGTTGTGTTTGGTTTGTTGTTCTCGGTTTTATGCTTTGTTTTGCTTCCGCTGCCCAACACATAAAAAACCTCAAACGAACTGTAGTCATCCTAAAGGTATACCTCTCTAAGGCCTACGACAAGGTTAATTGGACTTTCTTAAGGCTGATGCTGTTCAAAATGGGGACGTGTTTCCTGGTAGTTAACTGGATAATGGGGTGCATTACTTCAATGTCTTTCACCATTTTAATCAATGGCTCCCCTCAAGTTTCTTCCGGGATAACAAAGGGCTTCGCCAAGGATGCCCTTTGTCACCTTTTCTCTTTCTTATTGTAGCCAAGGCATTGAGTACTTATCAACGAAGCAAAAGGTAGATGAAAGTTGATAGGAGTAAAGATATATCGATTGAAATTTTTGACCCATATCCTTTTTGTAGAGGACGTCTTATGCTTTGTCCAAGGTACGTCTCATAATTTTCTCACTCTTAAGAGTTTTTTGGATGTCTTCTGTCTTACTACAGGAATGTAAGTCAACTTACAAAAATATTGCTTGATGCTTAATTGTTTGTCAGTGGAAGCTTCCCAATCCCTTTCGAGATCGCTCCCTTTCCCCCATTTTGACTTGGCCTATGGTTTCAAATATTTAGGTTTTCATTTGAAACCCGACTGTTATAAGGTGAGTGACTTGAATTGGCTTATTAAAAAAATTGAAGATTGAATATCCTTCCTGGAAAACCGTCTACTATCGAGATGAGGTCGCTTAGTTCTAATCAAATTGGTACTAGAGAGAATATCGATTTGTTGGACCTCCATAATGGTCGTCCCTAAATGAATTCTTTCTAAAATAAAATCCTTGATCTTCCATTTTCTTTGGTCAGGCTCCTAGAGCATGGGGGGTACATTTATGGTTAAGTGGAGCCATATCACATATCCCAAAAAACTTGGAGGATTGGGGTTAAAAAATATTTACTTATTTTCCTTGTCTCTTGCAACACACGGCTTGGGGAATCTTTCCACGAGTGATGAGTTGTGGGGAAGAGTTGTAAAATCTAAATATATCCCTGGGATCACTATCGAAGAATGGTTCATAACATTGAACAAACCTCCTGTCGGATCTATAGTGTGGAAATCTCTCACGGCATCCTTTCCTTTGGTCAGACTTTGGATGGTGTGGAGGATTGGGAACGAGAATTTTTTTGAATAGGGACTGATCCATGGTTGGGGGCAGGTGACGAGTTCTTACTTTCAAAATCTCTACTCAACTCGTTGTAGAATCCATTGCTGATGCTCAAGCTCAATCTCCCCAACTCAGAGCATGAATGAGTTGGAAAAGCAATGAGGAGTTAGGATTGACCGACGAACATGTAGGATAATGGTCTCAATACATGATCTCTGTTTCGTCAAATTTCATTCTACTAAAAGAAGAGGAAGAGGATGCACTATGTTGGTCCAGGAACATCGGGACAGTAGAGTGTACCACCAAATTGGGATACGACGTTGTAATAGAAGCATATTTCAATGGGGACTCATGTTGGTGGTGGAGCACTCTTTGGAAGTTGCATGCTCCCTTGAAGAGCAAGATCACTATGTGGCTAGTGTTGAACAACAAGTTATTCACTTGGGAAATATGTAGGAGACGTGGTTGGTCTGGCCCTAGCATTTGTGTTCTTTGCATGAAGGTGGAAGAGTCCTCCTTCCATCTCTTCTCACGTCGTGATTATCCAGGACATGTAGTAGTGTTGATCTCTCAAGAATTAAATACTTCCAATTGTTGGGATCCCATCGAGTTGGAAGACAACCTCAAAAAGTGGCTAGAGAATCGAAGCCTAAAAAAATTGGAAGCTCTCTCGTGCATCCTTGTTAATTCAATCTTGTGGGCATAGAACAATATTTTATTGCAAGCCAAACACATACCCTTGGAAGTGTCAATAATTCATATCACCAATCTGTCAAAAGAATTCTAGGTCCGGAAGCAGAAAAAGAATATGTGTATTCCCATCATGCCAAAAATCGATCAAGGAATGACATGGGGTTTCTTTGATGGTGCCAACCAAGGGCACCCCCTGAGGTGTGGAGTCGACATGGTCTTATACTTGAACCAATCCAATTATGTTCACATCCGTTATGCTCCTGGTAGAGGTTCAAACAACGGAGATGAGCTTTTATCCCTTAGAACACTGTTAAATATAGCTCAAGAAAAAGGCATGAAGACTTTATATGTTTTCAAAGACTCGAAGTTAGTCATCGACTATGCCTACAACAAGGTAACTATCACAACTATGAATTTGATTCCTCTCATAAATGACATAAAGGAGCATATGGGCCTTTTTGATTGGTTATCTTTCCAACACATTTTCAGAGAGCTGAACATGGTGGTTGATAATCTCTCTAAGGAAGATTTGTTGCTCCCCAAATATTCTTTCGATTCTTATGAATATGCCGATGGAGAGGAGTTTAGATCCATGGATTCTTGCCTATGAGGCGATTCACTGTATAGAAAACAATGTATGTCCTTTCCTGATGTTAGACACACGACTGAAAAGTTCTGATCATGATTATGTTCAATAGGTTTTCTTTTTGAACAAATTAAGGCCCAGTAGGGTGCCTATAGATCGAAAGGGAGGTTGAATTATTATGCATTGGAAGCATTTTTTATGGGTTGTAACATGTATATTCTCTCAATATGAATATACGATTTTTTTTATATTGTTAATTAATTTAAATTATTGAAAAAAAATATTGTTAATTAATTTAATTTAATTATTGAAAAAAATTATTGTTAATTAATTTAAATTATTGGTTATTATTTTTATATTGTTTAAATATTACTGGGAGATGTGATTTGTATAACTCCATTTTTCAATGTACTAATCACGAGATAAAAAACCATGTATCCATCAATGAAATTACAAAAATGACTAACACTAACATTTGATCAATTCCACACCATGGATGCAAAAAAACATATATATATTTTTAGAAATACACTTCCTATGGAAACCCATCATGTATTTCCCCTCATTTTGAGGATGGTACCCAAGATAAACTATATTTTGCAGAAGTTGGAGGCTTTGTCAACATAGGTCTCAAGGTATTACAACAATATACTCATTAAGATCTCAACATGTCAATTGTGGGAACTAAACCTGGGTAGGGAAGATAACATTCCTTCTCACAACTGCCCTAGCTAGACCCAATTGACCAATCGATTTTTTTTTATATACAAACATGATGATGAAATTTTAAATTAAATCATAAAATACCCTATAATTTTGTGTGTCTATAAACAAATGGTACACTACCACCCCAAGGAAATGCCAACTTTCTAAAAAACATTACCTAAAAAACATATACACATATAAGAAAATGAAATGAATTTGACAACCCCCTGGATATGAAATGACCCTTATCTTCTTCAATCATAATGTTAAACCACTTAACACAATAACCATAAAATTATGTCAAATTAGTGAGACATATATCATCGGAAATTACAAACCATGAAGAACATAGACGAGTGAAAATCAAATATGCAATTTACACAAGTATTGGATGACTAAAAACTTCATTAATATGCATAAGATGAAGTTCATGTACATTCCCCACAAGTTCAAAGTATTTCTTTCAACCATAGTAACTACCAAGACTCCCATCATATATGTGACCCCCCTTGCTTGGATCATTGTAGCGATCCCTGGATATATCCCCTTGAGCTATCCCAAGTTGTCTATTGTTGAACTACTAAACGATGTCCACAAAGGAATTCATATCCTCCTTTTATAGGTTTTGAACCTCCTATAAATCAACTCATTAAAGTTTGATATGCCAACTAGATCCACATCATCACTAACTAATCATAGTTGACCATGTCAACTCAATGCACGTCATCACTACCAACCCTTTGAATTTATGCCAAGGTATCTTTGTTGTGGTCTCCTAAACCTTAGTAAAATACTAATAAATATGGCTAAAATTCAACAAATTAAAAAACTAAAAGGGGAATACACCTTTGGGTGATGTAGGATAGCCTAAATACTAAATATGTTCCTACATAAAAAAAACTCATTTATAATATGTAAAATCAAATCCTATATATTTTTTGTCTGAAATGATGGATCCACCTATATTATAGATGAACTTTAATATTGTTCCTTGTAAGATGCCAAATTTGACAAGCCAATGCAATTGAGAATGAAAAATATGATTCTTAAATTATTAGCTCAAAGAGCTATGTAACTATCGATGCATTCTTGAAATGAACATATTCTTAAGCCCTAATGGGACTTCCATGATCAACTATTCCAGTGGCCTATAAAATATAACAATTAAACTTTTCTAAATCCAATATAATTATTAATTTATTGATAAACCACATCTTTGATATTTTTAAATTTAAGGGATGGGGATCTTGTTATCCCCAACTCCTAGGGATAACTAAGGAGATGATATCTCGAGGCCCTTGGGTTGCAGACACAGAGTACCGGGAGACAACTTGATGAGTAGTGTCCACTTGCATAGACAGAGACCCGCCTTGCCACCACAACTCCAGGTTCATCACAATGGTATCCACCACATCAGTTGGCTTCTAGAAGACAACGGGTCTTTCTCCATGAGGTACAAGACAATTATTATGGTGAGTGTCATTTCAATATTTGAGGCATTTGAGTTTGTTACATCTATTACTACTTTGATTATGTAACGTCTACTTGGACATTATGCACCCTAGTAAGTGGGTCACCTTTGGGGATAGGTTTGCTACTAGGAGGTCCTCTTGATGATTCATCGTGCCATTCCCGACCATGCTTGTCACTTTCTACATTTCATCCCCTCATCTCCTTACCTTTTGGGATTTTCGGGTGTACTGACCCAAGAAGGGGTTATCCCTCATTTTATGAGAAGAAGGGGCTGAAGGCCTAGAGGCTTGTAGCTGGAAAAAGATAAAATCCAATCATTAACCTTCTAGATCCTTGCTTAGGGATCCCAAGGAAAACAAAATGTATCTCATAAGAAATTGATGGGACCCATGAAAAATAACTAATAGAAAATTCCAACCAAGGAGGAGCATGTGTGGGCACTGTTTTTAATGCTTAGGTAGAATCCCCACACATGTTTTCAACTTGGGGAAGCATGATATGACCAGGGTAGAGTCAAGGTGGGCACTGTTTTTCATGCTTAGGTAGAAGCCCCACCTTGGATTCAACATGAAAACATCTTAAAAAGAATAAAAGGCAATAAATGGGCTTGGAAAAAGGTTGCATTAAAAATGAAGGTGTAACACACCCTCTACAAAGGAACCCATGAACGAAACACTACAACCCCTTGTATTTCATGAACCCCATGCCCAAATGTGTTTCCCCCATACATGTTACCTCATCCACATGATTTAAAAATAGGTCCCCTTGGGAAACACTCCTAAACTTGAGGTACAAATCACCCAATAGGTCGCTTTATCAACCCTCCCATACCTAAACTTGGAAAATTGCATAGGGACTTTGAGCACTCGTTTATTTTGATGAGGTAGTTTGGATGTACATGCTCTTATGGCTCTTTTATTGATTGGATTTACTCATCATGATGCATTTGACTTGAGATCCTTGGAGGGCATATTCATTGTCTTTGCAAGACCTAGTTGGTGGATAGATTTGGAAGAACAAGCCTAGTGTGGGCTTCCTTGGGGCTTGAATCCCACGGGTTGGATGCCATGGCCCACACACCGAACAACGATGACAAACTTTGGAGGCCTAGGGTGACACCTTGGAGGACCTAACCCATTCCTTTGTTATCCCAATGACTTACTCTTGGGGCCAAAGCGTCATACTTTGAGGGCTTGACGTCATGCATGGGTTATGGTTTGGTGGTGATGTTGACACTTGACACTTTTGGATAAGGGAGGATGCCTTGACTTGTTATAAAAGGCCCTAGCACCTTGTAATAAGACATTTGGAGGCCCAATGTCTCATCCCCAACCTCAACAACTTTCCAAAGATGCCAAAATGTTTCCCTAAAGGGGTGACATCATGCTTTTTCTAGGGTTTTTATTGTGCAAAATCAAATTTTAAATTGTAAAGGGAAAAGTAAGGGTTGTTGTCCCCTCACTTTGTGGTTTACCTTAATTTATGTGGACAATCTGTGTTTTAGAGGATTTGTATAAATAAAGATCATCTCTATTTCGTTTTCATCATAACTCTCCCATTGTGAGAAGACATATTGGCTTAAATTTGCGCCCTCTTAGGAATTTTTGGTATCTCTCTTTTGTGAAAATTATTCTTGGTGAATTCTTGAGATAAAGTGGTGCGCCCTTCTTGACGGCTTATGTTCTTTCTCTTGGATGGTAATTTTCTTGGTGAACTAGGGTTTGATCTCTCTCTCTCTCTCTCTTGGAATTGGTAAGGAACATTTGCATTTGTTAGTTCTTTCTTGCTTGTTCTTGGTCATTGTTGGTTGAAACCCTAGGAGGAGAATGTTGTATACACTCTCCATTAAGCTTCATCTTATTTGCTAAGTTTATAAGTCATTTTTGTCAAGGGTTGCTAGGAGAAGTATGAGTGTGTACACCCTCCTAGATCTACTCTAGTTTGATTGGCATGCCCTAGGGAGTAAGAGGATTTACACCCCTAGGGATTTTGTTGGTCTAACTCATACTTCTAAGACTCCATTCACCCATATTTTAAAGGCACTAATATGTAGTTTGCATTGGAGAAACAAATTGTTTTCCTTGGTAAACTTGATTTAGTGAGATATTGATCGTGTTCAAGTTGGAATACGTTCTACATGTTGAGAGATTGTCAACGCCACTAAGGCATCTTGATTGGCTTGGTCTTCTTAGAGCTATAACTCATTAAAAGCTACAGCCATTAGGGCTGCATCAAATCATTCTTCTGCTTACTTATAACTTAAATTTCAACCGTCAAAAGTTGCTAATAATCTACCCCTATAATCTACTAGTCCTAACACATCTTTTGGGGGGATTCTTGGTAATTTTTGGTGGCTGATTTTTCTGCTGTAACAACTTGTTTGCTACAGCCATAAGGTTGAATACTATTTATGTAGTACTTGTTTCTTACAACCTTGTTTCATTGCTAAAGTCTTGTGCTTTTATACTAGAGTTATACTAGTGTTCAACTAGCTTATCTCTTGCATTATTTGTTGGACTTTTAGCATTTGTTTAGCAACTCTAACAACTATTTACTTGGTGATATATATCTTTGTTGGCTAGTGCAAATAGGGACAACAAGCTTAACTTTCTTGTCCACCTAACATATAGTTCGTACATTTGGCTTTTCTTGTGTCTCGGGCAGGTACAAACACTTTCTGCAAGTGCTCAAAAGTTTTGGCAACCTTAAAACACTATCGAGACTCATTCTCAACCCTTCTTCCATTTAGGAACTTGACCTATAGGGGCATCCACTCATAAATCCCACTTTCCATCTCATTCCCCCCTAAGGTCACTTGGTATTCCTCCCTTGAGGTGATCACTTC
>ML845359.1:36876-59227 GCA_009831015.1 Picea engelmannii
AATTAAGGGCATGATATATCAGGTAAATTGTTGTCAAGGTGGAGATTGTTGGAAACATGCCAACCAATTTCCCATGCGGTCACATGCACATGCATATCAACTAAATTTAGAATGTGCATGCATGCACTCTTCAATGAACAATTTGTAACTGGTGGATCTAATTATAATCAGTTTGTCTAATTATTTGAAAGATGCTATATATAAAAGCATACCCATAGAGGTGGAGGAATGAGTGTGTGTGAGCAAGACACAATACTGTGGAGTGCAGTGTGTCTGTGAGGTGAGGATGGTTGTATGCTTGTGCTGGCTATTGTAATTCTCCCTTGAATAATAAGAATACTGATTATCATTGCCCCGTGGTTTTTTCCCGTATTGGGTTTCCACATAAATCACTCTATCAATTGTGTGATTGTTGTTGTGTTTGGTTTGTTGTTCTCGGTTTTATGCTTTGTTTTGCTTCCGCTGCCCAACACATAAAAAACCTCAAACGAACTGTAGTCATCCTAAAGGTATACCTCTCTAAGGCCTACGACAAGGTTAATTGGACTTTCTTAAGGCTGATGCTGTTCAAAATGGGGACGTGTTTCCTGGTAGTTAACTGGATAATGGGGTGCATTACTTCAATGTCTTTCACCATTTTAATCAATGGCTCCCCTCAAGTTTCTTCCGGGATAACAAAGGGCTTCGCCAAGGATGCCCTTTGTCACCTTTTCTCTTTCTTATTGTAGCCAAGGCATTGAGTACTTATCAACGAAGCAAAAGGTAGATGAAAGTTGATAGGAGTAAAGATATATCGATTGAAATTTTTGACCCATATCCTTTTTGTAGAGGACGTCTTATGCTTTGTCCAAGGTACGTCTCATAATTTTCTCACTCTTAAGAGTTTTTTGGATGTCTTCTGTCTTACTACAGGAATGTAAGTCAACTTACAAAAATATTGCTTGATGCTTAATTGTTTGTCAGTGGAAGCTTCCCAATCCCTTTCGAGATCGCTCCCTTTCCCCCATTTTGACTTGGCCTATGGTTTCAAATATTTAGGTTTTCATTTGAAACCCGACTGTTATAAGGTGAGTGACTTGAATTGGCTTATTAAAAAAATTGAAGATTGAATATCCTTCCTGGAAAACCGTCTACTATCGAGATGAGGTCGCTTAGTTCTAATCAAATTGGTACTAGAGAGAATATCGATTTGTTGGACCTCCATAATGGTCGTCCCTAAATGAATTCTTTCTAAAATAAAATCCTTGATCTTCCATTTTCTTTGGTCAGGCTCCTAGAGCATGGGGGGTACATTTATGGTTAAGTGGAGCCATATCACATATCCCAAAAAACTTGGAGGATTGGGGTTAAAAAATATTTACTTATTTTCCTTGTCTCTTGCAACACACGGCTTGGGGAATCTTTCCACGAGTGATGAGTTGTGGGGAAGAGTTGTAAAATCTAAATATATCCCTGGGATCACTATCGAAGAATGGTTCATAACATTGAACAAACCTCCTGTCGGATCTATAGTGTGGAAATCTCTCACGGCATCCTTTCCTTTGGTCAGACTTTGGATGGTGTGGAGGATTGGGAACGAGAATTTTTTTGAATAGGGACTGATCCATGGTTGGGGGCAGGTGACGAGTTCTTACTTTCAAAATCTCTACTCAACTCGTTGTAGAATCCATTGCTGATGCTCAAGCTCAATCTCCCCAACTCAGAGCATGAATGAGTTGGAAAAGCAATGAGGAGTTAGGATTGACCGACGAACATGTAGGATAATGGTCTCAATACATGATCTCTGTTTCGTCAAATTTCATTCTACTAAAAGAAGAGGAAGAGGATGCACTATGTTGGTCCAGGAACATCGGGACAGTAGAGTGTACCACCAAATTGGGATACGACGTTGTAATAGAAGCATATTTCAATGGGGACTCATGTTGGTGGTGGAGCACTCTTTGGAAGTTGCATGCTCCCTTGAAGAGCAAGATCACTATGTGGCTAGTGTTGAACAACAAGTTATTCACTTGGGAAATATGTAGGAGACGTGGTTGGTCTGGCCCTAGCATTTGTGTTCTTTGCATGAAGGTGGAAGAGTCCTCCTTCCATCTCTTCTCACGTCGTGATTATCCAGGACATGTAGTAGTGTTGATCTCTCAAGAATTAAATACTTCCAATTGTTGGGATCCCATCGAGTTGGAAGACAACCTCAAAAAGTGGCTAGAGAATCGAAGCCTAAAAAAATTGGAAGCTCTCTCGTGCATCCTTGTTAATTCAATCTTGTGGGCATAGAACAATATTTTATTGCAAGCCAAACACATACCCTTGGAAGTGTCAATAATTCATATCACCAATCTGTCAAAAGAATTCTAGGTCCGGAAGCAGAAAAAGAATATGTGTATTCCCATCATGCCAAAAATCGATCAAGGAATGACATGGGGTTTCTTTGATGGTGCCAACCAAGGGCACCCCCTGAGGTGTGGAGTCGACATGGTCTTATACTTGAACCAATCCAATTATGTTCACATCCGTTATGCTCCTGGTAGAGGTTCAAACAACGGAGATGAGCTTTTATCCCTTAGAACACTGTTAAATATAGCTCAAGAAAAAGGCATGAAGACTTTATATGTTTTCAAAGACTCGAAGTTAGTCATCGACTATGCCTACAACAAGGTAACTATCACAACTATGAATTTGATTCCTCTCATAAATGACATAAAGGAGCATATGGGCCTTTTTGATTGGTTATCTTTCCAACACATTTTCAGAGAGCTGAACATGGTGGTTGATAATCTCTCTAAGGAAGATTTGTTGCTCCCCAAATATTCTTTCGATTCTTATGAATATGCCGATGGAGAGGAGTTTAGATCCATGGATTCTTGCCTATGAGGCGATTCACTGTATAGAAAACAATGTATGTCCTTTCCTGATGTTAGACACACGACTGAAAAGTTCTGATCATGATTATGTTCAATAGGTTTTCTTTTTGAACAAATTAAGGCCCAGTAGGGTGCCTATAGATCGAAAGGGAGGTTGAATTATTATGCATTGGAAGCATTTTTTATGGGTTGTAACATGTATATTCTCTCAATATGAATATACGATTTTTTTTATATTGTTAATTAATTTAAATTATTGAAAAAAAATATTGTTAATTAATTTAATTTAATTATTGAAAAAAATTATTGTTAATTAATTTAAATTATTGGTTATTATTTTTATATTGTTTAAATATTACTGGGAGATGTGATTTGTATAACTCCATTTTTCAATGTACTAATCACGAGATAAAAAACCATGTATCCATCAATGAAATTACAAAAATGACTAACACTAACATTTGATCAATTCCACACCATGGATGCAAAAAAACATATATATATTTTTAGAAATACACTTCCTATGGAAACCCATCATGTATTTCCCCTCATTTTGAGGATGGTACCCAAGATAAACTATATTTTGCAGAAGTTGGAGGCTTTGTCAACATAGGTCTCAAGGTATTACAACAATATACTCATTAAGATCTCAACATGTCAATTGTGGGAACTAAACCTGGGTAGGGAAGATAACATTCCTTCTCACAACTGCCCTAGCTAGACCCAATTGACCAATCGATTTTTTTTTATATACAAACATGATGATGAAATTTTAAATTAAATCATAAAATACCCTATAATTTTGTGTGTCTATAAACAAATGGTACACTACCACCCCAAGGAAATGCCAACTTTCTAAAAAACATTACCTAAAAAACATATACACATATAAGAAAATGAAATGAATTTGACAACCCCCTGGATATGAAATGACCCTTATCTTCTTCAATCATAATGTTAAACCACTTAACACAATAACCATAAAATTATGTCAAATTAGTGAGACATATATCATCGGAAATTACAAACCATGAAGAACATAGACGAGTGAAAATCAAATATGCAATTTACACAAGTATTGGATGACTAAAAACTTCATTAATATGCATAAGATGAAGTTCATGTACATTCCCCACAAGTTCAAAGTATTTCTTTCAACCATAGTAACTACCAAGACTCCCATCATATATGTGACCCCCCTTGCTTGGATCATTGTAGCGATCCCTGGATATATCCCCTTGAGCTATCCCAAGTTGTCTATTGTTGAACTACTAAACGATGTCCACAAAGGAATTCATATCCTCCTTTTATAGGTTTTGAACCTCCTATAAATCAACTCATTAAAGTTTGATATGCCAACTAGATCCACATCATCACTAACTAATCATAGTTGACCATGTCAACTCAATGCACGTCATCACTACCAACCCTTTGAATTTATGCCAAGGTATCTTTGTTGTGGTCTCCTAAACCTTAGTAAAATACTAATAAATATGGCTAAAATTCAACAAATTAAAAAACTAAAAGGGGAATACACCTTTGGGTGATGTAGGATAGCCTAAATACTAAATATGTTCCTACATAAAAAAAACTCATTTATAATATGTAAAATCAAATCCTATATATTTTTTGTCTGAAATGATGGATCCACCTATATTATAGATGAACTTTAATATTGTTCCTTGTAAGATGCCAAATTTGACAAGCCAATGCAATTGAGAATGAAAAATATGATTCTTAAATTATTAGCTCAAAGAGCTATGTAACTATCGATGCATTCTTGAAATGAACATATTCTTAAGCCCTAATGGGACTTCCATGATCAACTATTCCAGTGGCCTATAAAATATAACAATTAAACTTTTCTAAATCCAATATAATTATTAATTTATTGATAAACCACATCTTTGATATTTTTAAATTTAAGGGATGGGGATCTTGTTATCCCCAACTCCTAGGGATAACTAAGGAGATGATATCTCGAGGCCCTTGGGTTGCAGACACAGAGTACCGGGAGACAACTTGATGAGTAGTGTCCACTTGCATAGACAGAGACCCGCCTTGCCACCACAACTCCAGGTTCATCACAATGGTATCCACCACATCAGTTGGCTTCTAGAAGACAACGGGTCTTTCTCCATGAGGTACAAGACAATTATTATGGTGAGTGTCATTTCAATATTTGAGGCATTTGAGTTTGTTACATCTATTACTACTTTGATTATGTAACGTCTACTTGGACATTATGCACCCTAGTAAGTGGGTCACCTTTGGGGATAGGTTTGCTACTAGGAGGTCCTCTTGATGATTCATCGTGCCATTCCCGACCATGCTTGTCACTTTCTACATTTCATCCCCTCATCTCCTTACCTTTTGGGATTTTCGGGTGTACTGACCCAAGAAGGGGTTATCCCTCATTTTATGAGAAGAAGGGGCTGAAGGCCTAGAGGCTTGTAGCTGGAAAAAGATAAAATCCAATCATTAACCTTCTAGATCCTTGCTTAGGGATCCCAAGGAAAACAAAATGTATCTCATAAGAAATTGATGGGACCCATGAAAAATAACTAATAGAAAATTCCAACCAAGGAGGAGCATGTGTGGGCACTGTTTTTAATGCTTAGGTAGAATCCCCACACATGTTTTCAACTTGGGGAAGCATGATATGACCAGGGTAGAGTCAAGGTGGGCACTGTTTTTCATGCTTAGGTAGAAGCCCCACCTTGGATTCAACATGAAAACATCTTAAAAAGAATAAAAGGCAATAAATGGGCTTGGAAAAAGGTTGCATTAAAAATGAAGGTGTAACACACCCTCTACAAAGGAACCCATGAACGAAACACTACAACCCCTTGTATTTCATGAACCCCATGCCCAAATGTGTTTCCCCCATACATGTTACCTCATCCACATGATTTAAAAATAGGTCCCCTTGGGAAACACTCCTAAACTTGAGGTACAAATCACCCAATAGGTCGCTTTATCAACCCTCCCATACCTAAACTTGGAAAATTGCATAGGGACTTTGAGCACTCGTTTATTTTGATGAGGTAGTTTGGATGTACATGCTCTTATGGCTCTTTTATTGATTGGATTTACTCATCATGATGCATTTGACTTGAGATCCTTGGAGGGCATATTCATTGTCTTTGCAAGACCTAGTTGGTGGATAGATTTGGAAGAACAAGCCTAGTGTGGGCTTCCTTGGGGCTTGAATCCCACGGGTTGGATGCCATGGCCCACACACCGAACAACGATGACAAACTTTGGAGGCCTAGGGTGACACCTTGGAGGACCTAACCCATTCCTTTGTTATCCCAATGACTTACTCTTGGGGCCAAAGCGTCATACTTTGAGGGCTTGACGTCATGCATGGGTTATGGTTTGGTGGTGATGTTGACACTTGACACTTTTGGATAAGGGAGGATGCCTTGACTTGTTATAAAAGGCCCTAGCACCTTGTAATAAGACATTTGGAGGCCCAATGTCTCATCCCCAACCTCAACAACTTTCCAAAGATGCCAAAATGTTTCCCTAAAGGGGTGACATCATGCTTTTTCTAGGGTTTTTATTGTGCAAAATCAAATTTTAAATTGTAAAGGGAAAAGTAAGGGTTGTTGTCCCCTCACTTTGTGGTTTACCTTAATTTATGTGGACAATCTGTGTTTTAGAGGATTTGTATAAATAAAGATCATCTCTATTTCGTTTTCATCATAACTCTCCCATTGTGAGAAGACATATTGGCTTAAATTTGCGCCCTCTTAGGAATTTTTGGTATCTCTCTTTTGTGAAAATTATTCTTGGTGAATTCTTGAGATAAAGTGGTGCGCCCTTCTTGACGGCTTATGTTCTTTCTCTTGGATGGTAATTTTCTTGGTGAACTAGGGTTTGATCTCTCTCTCTCTCTCTCTTGGAATTGGTAAGGAACATTTGCATTTGTTAGTTCTTTCTTGCTTGTTCTTGGTCATTGTTGGTTGAAACCCTAGGAGGAGAATGTTGTATACACTCTCCATTAAGCTTCATCTTATTTGCTAAGTTTATAAGTCATTTTTGTCAAGGGTTGCTAGGAGAAGTATGAGTGTGTACACCCTCCTAGATCTACTCTAGTTTGATTGGCATGCCCTAGGGAGTAAGAGGATTTACACCCCTAGGGATTTTGTTGGTCTAACTCATACTTCTAAGACTCCATTCACCCATATTTTAAAGGCACTAATATGTAGTTTGCATTGGAGAAACAAATTGTTTTCCTTGGTAAACTTGATTTAGTGAGATATTGATCGTGTTCAAGTTGGAATACGTTCTACATGTTGAGAGATTGTCAACGCCACTAAGGCATCTTGATTGGCTTGGTCTTCTTAGAGCTATAACTCATTAAAAGCTACAGCCATTAGGGCTGCATCAAATCATTCTTCTGCTTACTTATAACTTAAATTTCAACCGTCAAAAGTTGCTAATAATCTACCCCTATAATCTACTAGTCCTAACACATCTTTTGGGGGGATTCTTGGTAATTTTTGGTGGCTGATTTTTCTGCTGTAACAACTTGTTTGCTACAGCCATAAGGTTGAATACTATTTATGTAGTACTTGTTTCTTACAACCTTGTTTCATTGCTAAAGTCTTGTGCTTTTATACTAGAGTTATACTAGTGTTCAACTAGCTTATCTCTTGCATTATTTGTTGGACTTTTAGCATTTGTTTAGCAACTCTAACAACTATTTACTTGGTGATATATATCTTTGTTGGCTAGTGCAAATAGGGACAACAAGCTTAACTTTCTTGTCCACCTAACATATAGTTCGTACATTTGGCTTTTCTTGTGTCTCGGGCAGGTACAAACACTTTCTGCAAGTGCTCAAAAGTTTTGGCAACCTTAAAACACTATCGAGACTCATTCTCAACCCTTCTTCCATTTAGGAACTTGACCTATAGGGGCATCCACTCATAAATCCCACTTTCCATCTCATTCCCCCCTAAGGTCACTTGGTATTCCTCCCTTGAGGTGATCACTTCTTCACCTCTAAACTAATGGGAATACCTATATGAGGTGACAGTGGGTGGGTATTCTCCTAGTTGTCACCATTTTGTGGTTTGGGTTGGGCTTTGCCCAACCTACAATTTGCACGATAACTGATCTACTATTTCAATGGCCTATAAAATATAACAAACAAACTTTACTACATAAATCTATATTAACATTTTAAAAATATAACAAATAATAAATAACAAAATTCTAACTTTAATGAATATCTCAAAGAAATTTTTTTTAACATACCAATGTACTAAAGTATACGATCTACTCATTTTTAAAGTAGTTTTACAAATTTAAAGTATCAAACTATAATCAAACTACACAACAAACCAACCCCGAAATGCCCAACACATCATATTTTGCAATGAAAATTCAATAAACAACATCACTTGGACAACACTATAATGAATGGAACATTATTTAGAAATATGATGTTAAACAAATCGTTAAATATATTATTAAATACCTTCGTGACCATGAATTGTGAATCGATCCTGTTTTTTAAATTTGATGGTTTAGTGGCTTGATAAAATCTTCACGAGTAACTTAAATGAAATGTATGTTATCAAATACGTTTGAATAGTTATCTATAGTCACTAGATGTGACGGGGTTAAGTAAGTAATCTACTGTGAAGATAAATAAATTTTTGTTGACATTTTAGATAGAAAGAGAATATCTGTCAAATTTCAGTTCGTTATGTAGTAATATTAGTTACTTTTGTGTAATTAAAAATAAATAAAATAAAAAGTTATTTAAAATGTTAAAATGAATGAATATTCTAAATTCTCAATAGGTATGTTCATGTTCTTTAATCACACTGTTTTGAACTAACTTAGATCCATCTTAAGCTCAGATCCATCAAGCATCGAGAGGGATCAAATTTCTTAAGGCATAATTTTTTTTATCATTTAATTCCACGTGATGTATTATTTCCTTCATATTAAATGAAAAAAATTTACATCTTAAGGAATTGGATCCCTCTATGTGCTTGGTGGATTGAGTTTAAGATGATCTAGGTTGGTTTATATGTTGTCCTGTACATATATAGTTATTTATTTCTTATTTATTTTTTATTTTTTACGTAACAACTTCTCTCTCATATTGGGCTATAGAGCACTTAGTCTCAGTGCAATCGATGCTTGATAGATCCAGTTTAAGATGATCTAGGTTGGTTTTTATGTTGTCACTTACATATGTACGTATATAGTTATTTATTTATTTTATCATGTAACATAAATGTTAAGTTATCTGACAACATCTCTCTCATATTGGGCTATAGAGCACCTCGTTACTCTCGCTTCAATTAAAGAATAATTTCAAATTAATCAGAAAGCAAAATCACTTAAAAATATTCTTTTAAGTTTAAGTTTTTGGTTTGCTTATTAGTTGTCAAGGGCATGTTTCCATTTTCTCTAACCTTTTTACATTCTATCATCATATCATATTGGTTAAAATAGTACCAAATTATGGAATAACAATTCCTTAGGCAGTTTAACAATTTTACTTTTTGAATTTTTTTGGGATATATTTTTCCGACCAACAAGATTTCAATGATGGTTGATAGAAAAAGGTCCAAAAATTAGAACGTTTAGATTTGTCCCACTTAATTTTTTTTTCTTAATTTTTGCAAAGCTTGAAGAAATGGCTTATAGTTTGATCTCATCCAAAGAGTTAGATGATTGATATTAGTCTTTTATTGCAGAGTGAATTGTATTGCAAAGTACCTTAGAATTCAAATTAAATATTTTTGAAAATGGTAAAAGTTATTGTCATTTAGTTAATAAAATTTATTATAATTTACAATGAAGACAATTATTACTAGTTATTATTTAAATTTAATTAATGTTATTGTTTCTTTAACACTTGAAATTTTATAAAGTAATTATATATATATATATATATATATATATATATATATATATATATATATATATATGATTTTTTCCCAGGAAAAAAACTTATATTTCCGTAAACGAAAATATACATTGAGAGGACCTTTTGGAGGTCTGTCCATATCGTGTCAGAATTTTTTTTATCATGACAACCTTTTGTCCATAAACAAATACATAAACAAAAATAAGTTCATATCCTGAAATTGGATGATTACAACATCCAAGGCTTGGTTACCCAAAAATTCTGTGATCTGGAGTGTATTGCAATGAAATCTTTGTTACGAGGAAAATCTCTCTATGGCTAGGGTAAACCACAAAAGACGGAAATGACTGCATAAATCAACTCTATCCCAGAAACATGCTATATAAACCAATATGCAAGCGAGATAAGAAAGAGGCCTACCTCATCCAGATGTTCGATGAAGTCCACCGTTGAGCACTTGAACCCAAAGCTATATACCTGCAACTAGTTCTCAACAAACAAGCAATGCAAGCATATGGTGATAATGTAAAAGGTTATCACATTAGATAGCATAGTCCATTAGTAATCATAAAAAATACACCCATGGATAATAACTCATATATTTGCAAGATATCAATTGGACGGGAAAAGAGTATTTGTATTAATAAATTATCAACAGAAGTGAAAATATTACAGACTTTCGTGTCAGCACGGTTCGGAACCGAGAAACGAAGTTCCTTCCAGTTGGGCCTCCACCACTTCAATCCTCCACCAAAGGCAAGCTCATAGAAGGGAGACGATGGGGTTCTCCATGAATAAGGGAAGAGCTTCGGGGTTGAACACTGTGTTCAGACTTAAAGGACAAAGGGATGCAGACTCAATATGAAGTAATAATTTCTCCAGAGTAACTTTGCTCTCAAAGTTGAATTCTTTCTTCTTTTCCATATCGGAATTGGTCCATTTATAGCCTTCAAAATGGAACTGAAGGACCGAGTCAGAACGTTTCCAGTATATGGAAGGCCAAGGATTAGAGATCTCCTATCGTGACATGGAAACCCGACATTTAATTTCACTTTCTGGCACAAATTCTGATGTACGAGGGTTGTAGTGGAGCAACCTGTGTATACGCATGTTGTATAGTGTGCAAGATGAGTATATGTTGAAAAATATTATTTTTTGTCTCTGGATTTTATCAACAGGGAAGATAAGTCTGCATAGGGAAATGGAATAAGGCCCTCTGTGCAATATTGCATAAGGTGAGACAAATCTTGCTATAACAAATGCCCCCTAATGTGTGAGGCCAGAGGAGTACCTACGATGGCCAAAATACATTATAAATAACCCAGAAGTGGAGTGGTAGGGGACCATCTGGATGAAATCGTTGTGCATTACATTCTGCACTGACTTTGCATACGTGGCTGCCAATAAAATTACATTGCAGATCCATGTGAAAAATATACCAAACAAGTGCATGTCGCCATGAATAGGAAAATACAAATGCGGTTACATACCAATAGCTATCATAGTCACAAACAAGGCCCAGTAGAACCAGTCACAAAACCAAACTGAATATATCTGTATACCATGGAGTACAATCTAATCTCCCATGATCACTGAAGTCATATAGGTACTAGTCCAATGAAAAGGAAGCAACAATTGAGGAAAGATGCGACCACATAGTGATGTCTTCAAGTCTTCTAAACAATCCGCCAAGGGTGAAAGTCTACATCATGTGAATAAAGGAGTTGAGTTTGAACACAATGAGACATCGTTTGATAACTGGTCATTGAGGTATACTGTTAACAAACACGAGACAACCTATCGATAGTGAAAGTAGGTATCAAGGCACCAAGTACATTCTTACAAGTGTGAATAGAGGAGTCAGTGTCGAACACCTGAAGAATCCATCGATCAGGAGACATTGATTTATTCCCAACTATCGATGGTGAGAGAGCCTGCCACTGATGACTGCAAGCCTCAAGGTACTCATAAGACTCTAGGTCCCTTTTCCAGAAAAAATGAGCTGAAGTCGATGGAAAGAGACCCGCTGAAAGGAGAGCATTAAGGCATCTCTCATTAGTCAGCATGAGGTACAAAGCCAGAGCTTCATGATTTGGTGGAAATTGGATGAAGAACATGTTCACGAACCAATGGCCTTGTGCGTCTTTCACGTGTGCCAAGTGTAAGCGATACACGAAAAAGACCCTCTGAATAACAACCAATGATGAAAACTGCTGACAAAGGTGAGGAAACCACCAATAAGGCTAATGGAATCCAAGACACTGCACAAATCCCAATGTGTGAATAGATGTCTTGCCGTTGAACACAAGTAAAACCACCCAGTCAACGACCAATGATGAAATTTCGATTGTTGGGTTCAAGGTTAGCTACCAATCATGAAAGTAGGTCCATGGTGCATGATAGGACTTACAGTATCATGTGATTATGAGACAAACTGAGGGTATGGCCGACATGCAAAGTCAAGAGTTCTGAGGAGTGGCCAAAACATGTTGATAGACTTCCTTTGAACAAGAGCATGAGACATATGGAGGACTCTAGCAGCATAGACCCAATGATGAAAGCATCAGATGCAGGAGGCATCAATGAAATTCTCTATAGGGATTGGAAGAGTAACCAGTCAGTAGAGAAGACTCTGTAATGAGCTCAGCTTCCTAAGACCATGCTAATCCAAAAATTATGATGATGAAATGACTCAATAACTTTGTGCTATGTTCAAAGGTGACACAACTGCTACCAACATAAGATAATACTCCCTTCTCTCCCGTCTTTTTTTTGTTTTTTCATAGACAAATGAATGCTATGATATAGAGAAGGAAACAAGTGTCGCAAGTAAGAAAAACTAGTTCCAGCAGTGGAACATACATATGCTCAATGCAAGGATATGCATGTGAGAGATGGACACTCGGGGGAATGTTCCCTTCTAGGTATAGGGTGTCAAATTGCGAAGGATATAAACAAGGCTCTGCTTGATTGAGGATGCAAAATTGTTGAGCCAAACGGTTTATAACGCAAAGCGATAAACGACTATAGGCTCAATATTGCAAGCAAGGGCATGAGATGAAATCACAACTTAACGCCAAAAAAAAATGTCATTTTTATGTCTTTTAGTCTATTTGGTGTGAAAAAAGGATAAACTTGTGCCAAATAAACGTCTTTTCAAAACCAATTTATGAGTGTGAAAGAGACAAGTTCCCTTGGCAGTCTTTTCACTTTTGGATAACGAGTCGGAAAAGAGCTTAACTAAGACTCACGACCTTTCAAGTCTAATTTTAACGAATGTGAAAGGGAAAAATCACTGAGAAATATTTTCGCTTTTTAACGAGTCGAAAAAGAGCTAAACTCGGACTCGTTTGGGAGAGTCTAGGCGACAAGTCACGGGGGAGGCCAAGGCTCTCGTGCCAAACTTCTTTGGAATGTCAGTATCTTATGAATAACCGACATAAGCTTGGGAAAACCCAAATCTCTCCAAGTCGAGGAGGATAAAGCACTAACGGAGTATAGAGTCTCTGTGATAGATAGGATAATGTCTCTTATTTGAAAAGACATAGGCGGGGGCATGGGATACCCCACAAGGTCATCCCAATCGAAGGTGATCTCCTCAAAAATCGGAGGGAGAGGACTAAGGGAGAGTAAAAATATCTCTCTTTCAGAAGGTGTAGGATCAAGAATACTGATGATATGGTTGGAGGATGCATCACCCTCTACACGGAGAGTAGGATTGACCAGAGATTGCAATCGTATGACCATTTCTTCAATTCTAGGTTCAAGAGGATGCTAAGTGCTTAGTAATGTGAATGATAGATTAAGTGCTTAGTAATGTGAATGAATGCTAGATCTGATATCTTTCCATATGCTAAGTGCTTAGATGTGTTAGATCTGGTTGAATACTGCGTTTGGATATGCGATATGTATAAGGGTTACATACTGATGAATGTTAACTGCTAAGTGCTTTGTTAGAGTGTTGTAATCACAAATCTGCGTCCCAGCTAGGTTGCAGATATTTGAGTCATGCAACCACCCTTGCCTCTACCTCGGGTGAGACTTCATCTTCTTCGTAGGTGTTGCCAAAAGGGCCGGTAGTTAGGGTTTTGTTGGTGCATTGTTGAAGCATTGAATCCTGGGTCTGCCTCTGTGCCAACAAATGGTTCCGTTGCCGAGATCTGAAACTGTGATTGCTAGGAACTGAAGAAAAAAGAAAGCTCTGTGCGTAGATTTGCTACTTTAGTGCACAATATTGTACTTGACTTGCGCAACTCTGTGCTAAGAAGAGAAGTTCGATCTGAAGAAACGAGGTAAGATCTTGAAGCTTTGTGCTCTAAGAAAGGTAAGATAAGTGAAAATTTTTATTTCGAAAGAATGGATCTAGGTATGTTTAATAGATTTGGTCCTAGTCTGAAAACTAGGGTACAACTAGAAGAAAGAAGATTTGATATGAATAGATTTAATAGAAATAATGAAAGATATGTTATCCCTATGCATAGAAAGAATGTTTGGACTAACAAATGGATGCAGGATCCTAGAAAGAATTTTTTGCAGGTTAATTACTGTGATCCCAGTGCGTAGTACAGGAAAGGTTGGGGATCGTTTAAGAGAAAGAGAGGATTAACCCTTTGGTATAGTTGCAGAAGACCGAGACATCTTGCTAAGGAATGCCCTGATAGAGGTCCTACTTGCCTTTGTTGTAAAGCTATGGACCATGAAGTTTTGGATTGCCCTAGAATGATTGCTAAGGTTGAAAAGATGAATATGAGACAAGAAAACCATGAGAAAGGCCAAGAAACTAAGGATATGATAGAACCCTGGAAAGAATCAGAGACTGTATTATTGCAGATGAAAGAAACCCTGAATATCACAAAGATACCAATCTATCAGAGATCTTAAAAGAGAAAGAGTACATAGAAACAAGAATATGAGACTTCGACATAGACTGTTTCCTGGATGAGGAAACACAGGTGAATATCATGATAGAAAGAACTTGGGAAATTTTGGAAAAGCCTACTATGGTTCCTTCATTAGGAGGAATAAGGTTATTTAGAGGAAAGTTGATAACCCTATGTGGAAGACTTACCCATACATCTATGAGTGCTCATGGAACCTCGACAGAAGAAGAATTTGAGATCATTAAGTTTGTTGAGAACAATGCCCCATTTGCTATTTTGCTAGGAAAAACCCGTATTGAGAAAGATCAGATACGAAGGAAACAAGAAGAGAAAAAACAAGAACTAAGAGATTTCATGGCTAGGATAATAGCGCACATACTAAAATAAAAAGAAGACCAATCGAAGCTACTGAGGACCAGAGATCTGGACGTCGAAGTTGAAAGAACACAGGAAGACGTGAAACACCTGTCTGTACAGAAGAGTAGAGCACCTACCCCAGACAGAGAAGAAGTATCACCCTTGAACCCTATGAAAGATCATCGACAACGCGAAGTTACTTTTCCAAGAGAAGGTAAGAATCAAAATTGGAAGAGGAACCCAGTAACTCAAATTATAGGAAAGAAGTCCAGAAAGCTTAGCAAGAAGAAAGAAAAGTTAGAAAAGTTACAGGACGTTCCAAAGAGGACCCTGCAAAAAGAATGTTTGCAGAACTGGAACTCTATCGAGATATCAGAACATCGAAGATTGGCACTTCGCCACGACGAAGCAATATGACTGTTGGAGGCGTCCCGACCGTTAGAACGATGCTCCAGAATGGCTAGAAACACAGTTATTGCCAGAACGTTCGCCACTGGACCGTTGGGACCGCGCCATAACGGATGGAATAACATTGATTGAGGCATTCCTGTCCATTGATAGAGTCTGTTACGACGTTGTCTATTTATCCCATTGAGCATTGAACCAAGAACACTTTCGCCAATTGTGATTATCCAAGCCCACAGAGAACTAGTTTCTTTGACACAATGATCATTGAGACCTCACCATCTGTTTTGTTACATTGAGTGTTTGTTCACTGACCTAAGATATCAACTCTCGAGTGTGCATGTCGGATGAAATTAGCGCAATAGAAAAATCCGTCGAAGAGATTCTAACAGACCTCATGGACGAGAAGGTGATGTCCGCAGGCATCTAAGCCGCATTGACGAGAGGAGTGCAATCATCCCCATCGACTGCCCATGGATCTGGACCATCCCGAGCTACGACCGAGAAACAAACGAAGCATCGTGATGACTTGGGGAATGCGAAGCTAATCCCATCCATCATGCCTGACTACATCCCACCCTTGGCTGGTGTGGTAAGTCGTGACAGTGTCTCGAGGGACTTCGACTACACAGTCATCACTGTGTACCTCCCAAAGGGAATACGCGTAGTCAGACCACAGTTGGAGAGGATTCCGACGTTGAAGATTAGTGACTATAACCTAGGAGACTGCAAGAGCTATGGCATGCTCGCACCTCACAAATATTTGACCAAGACCAAGGGGAAGAATTCGAAGATCATCCGCCAGTCGTGGACCATGAACATCGTGAGGTCCACTATCTTGAACGTGATGAAGATACCACACTTCAGAAGACATCAGGAGGTTAACGCGTGCGTTAAGATCCTGCTATTGTGCTTCCATGGTGGTTATCTATGGTTGGACATGCGTATCACTGTCGATCTGGCGCTGACCCATAGGATCACCGGATTAAGCATGCAGGGACCAGACCCACAAGAGTTTTATCCAGGGAAGGCTGCAGATCGCGCTCTGGCGCAAAATATTAAAGACACCTATGGCGATGTCGAGAAGGGGAAGCGAGGCTACAAGGTAGCCTCCATCCAGAATGGCGCAGTGCGCCTAGCCTGCCAGTTGATCACTGGTAAGACAATAAGGAAGAACATACCCACGTAGGTCACGGGGTTTGTTGTTGACCTCGTAGGAAAATGCGTGGAAGGATTACAAATGAATTGGGCGAGTTACCTTGTCAACCAGTTAGAACAGGACTGTCGTGAAGCTCAGGATTAGGAATATGAGTTCCATTTTAGCTAGCTGCTGATCCTCATCGCATTCATTGTTTGGGAGATGTCGGAAGGAGCGACCTTCCCTGACATTGAGCCGTTCGAGCCACTAGTTGTGAAGTTCACCACGCTCTAGTATTCGAGCGATATGGGGAAATAATGGCAGTCGAATGCGGTGTTCCATACCTACTACCTACAGTTAAAGAGGGCTATTGAGTCTTTCCCTCGTATGACGTCAAACGCTTTGGACAGGTTCATATCATTTTTGAAGTTCTACGTAGATAGATATTTTATATATATCCCTGCGCGCAGAGATGAACATAAAGAAGAGCTTTAGTCCTATTACAAGCTCAACGAGGAGGACATGGAGGAAATCACCAAGGAGTGGTCCGAAGAATTCCTAGTGCCAGTTAACCACGCAGAACTGTCCGACCTCGACCTCATTGGAAGTCTGGTGGTTACTCGCGAAGAATATGATGCACCCAGTAGTAGCAGGAAGAAAAAGAAGGAAGATGTATAAGAAATACACATCACATCAGAAGAGACTGCATCAGATTCACCTAGCGGAGGAGGAGATGACGAAGTGGACAAAGAAGAGAAAGAAGCGGAAGAAGACAAGCAAAAGAAGGGCAAAGTAACACCGCCTAGCAACCCCCTTGAAGAGGCAAAGATGTCCAAGAAAATAAAGGTTTCCCCAACGAAACCTACATCGCGGAAGAAGTCCAAAGCTAGTAAGCCAAAGCTGCAGACTGTGCTCACGGTTGATGACTTTGTTAAAGTTTCTTCTATTATTAGGTTACTTTCAATTTACTCGATAACAATAGCATAGATAGGATCAGTGAGAGAAACACAATCACAAGAGTACACAAGCATTTATCTTGGGAAACCCTCAAGGGGAAGAAAACCCAGTGAAACTTCCTTAATATAGATAGCCAATACGATGCCAAGATAATGAACCAGACAACAGAGAATATCCAACATTGAGCAACACACCTCTCTCTCTTCCTTCTTTAGGCAACCGACAACTGCAACTTCCTTCAAAACTTGTGCACTAGATGAGTGAGATGAGTGTATGTCTAAATGAGGCGCTAGCCTCTCTTATTTATACAATTCTGGCACGTGTGGAAGTGTCTCTTCACTGGCAGGGCCAACTTCTTCTTCTGGGTGGTTATAACCACCTTTAATATATTCTGGGGCCGTCTTCTTATTTAGCCTATTACAATTAGGGTTGACCAATCCACAAAAGGGGATTTGGTCAATTACAATGCTCGACATGACCAATCTACAAAAGGGGATTGATCTAATCAATAATAAATATATTTTATCTTTATCCACAAAAGGGGATAAGAATATTCTTTGCAGTTACACAATATTTTAACAGACTTCGACTTCATTATCGCGGTTGTATCAGACGCCTCGAAAGATATTTTGTATAGAAATGAAGCAAAACAATAAATCATGTATGAAATAATTGAAGCAGAACTAGGAGGGGTACAACAAGCCCTTCACTCCAGCCGCACAATGTCCACTGCACCCCCACCATCAGAAGAAACAGAGTTGGGAGATGAGCCTGTCCAACTCCGCAGAATAGCTAATGCAACCGAAGCTCGCCTTCGTCGCATGTAGGAAGAAAAAGAATAGGCCACAGTGGCCCTGAAGCAAGCACAAGAGGAAGTCATAGAGCAACGCTGAGTTGCGCAACAAGAGAAGGACGACCTCCAAATCAAGTTCGAAGAGAATAAAGTGCATATTCAGAAAGAGACAAAACAATTTCTCACGAAGCAGATTGGAGTTAAAGAAGCAGTCAACAGAGCACTTCGCTCTGTGACAGGCTTAGAACAGATAAAATAAGACCCAGTGGAGAGTCAAGTAGCGAAGCTTGTTGCAGCCATCCAACAACTTCAGCGGAGAGTAGCAGAATTGGAGTTACAAGCACTCCACAGGAAGTGTGAGACCAACAAGAAGAAACCGCCCGAAGCGCAGTCCAAAGAATCAAGACATTAGCCTTGGAATGTAAACACCTTAACAGTCGAAGTGCACAAAATTATGAGCGCCTCACCGAGGACCCTGAACTAAAGACACTGGAGTCGCAACTCTAGGAAGCAAAGCAACAAACAACAACAATAGAAGCGCAGTTGAATCCCTTGTCAGCGATCGAGCATATGAAAAGATCCCAAGAACAACCCACGACTCAGCAACAGGTCCATGCTGTTAATGTTTATGCCATTATTATAGTTCTTTACATTTCAATAGATAAGAGCATCATAAGAACAAGATCACTGAGAAATACACATTCACAAGAGACACAACATTTATCCTGGGAAACCCTCTAGGGGAACAAAACCCACCAAAAACTTCCTTATCATAAATTGCCAATACAATGTCAAGAGATAACTCAAACCAATACATATAGTCCTCTCCAAAAGATGCGCCACTCTTCTCCCTCTCTCTTTTGCCGGTAACAGATCAGAACTTGTCTCTCAAACTGAGCAAGTGAGTTGTTATAAAATGAGGCGCTAGCCTCCTGTATTTATACAAGTTCTGGCACGTGTGAAGTGTCTCTTCACTGGCAGGGCCGACTTCTCAATCTAGGTGGGTAAACCCACCTTTATTATTTTTCTAGGTCTCTTAATTAACTGCTGGGGACGACTTCTTATTCTGCCTCTTATAATTGTCTGTTGACCAATCTGTAAAAGGGGATTTGGTCCTAATACAATTACCGACATGATTAATCCACAATGGGGATTAATCCTATGTATAAAATAACAACAATAATAAGAATACTCTTTGCAGTTACATTATTTTAACACTCCCCCTTAACAAGAAGGGTATTCTTCAACAACATCAGGCGAGAGAGGTCTGCATCATCAGTGGTATCAGGAGGACAGTATCGTCAATATCATCTTGGAACATTGGCTGGCAAATTTACAAGTCATCGGAAGTTTTCTTCATCGGCAGCATCATCATTCTCGAAAGAATGCCATCATCATCTGCATCAATATGTATCAATAAAAATGATACCTCATCACAGCACTAGGCTGGCACATCACAGTACTACACTGGCTCAATGTCACAGCTGATAAGCTAGTAGCTCAGTGTCAGTCACATCTTGCTTTATGTCTAACAACTAGGTTAGAAGAAAGGTATATATATATCATCTTGCTTTACGTCTAACAACTGGGTCAGAAGCAAGAAACACATCAACATCTCGCTTTACATCTAACAACGAGGTCAGAAGCGAGGAATCATCTTGCTTTACGTCTAACAACTAGGTCATAAGCAAGGAACACATCAACATCTCACTTTACGTCTAACAACGAGATCAGAAGCGAGGAATCATCTTGCTTTACATCTAACAACTAGGTCAGGAGCAAGGAACACATGAACATCTCTCTTTACGTCTAACAACGAGGTCAGAAGCGAGGAATCATCTTGCTTTACGTCTAACAACTAGGTCAGAAGCAAGGAACACATATCGTCATGCTTTACGTCTAACAACGAGCTCAGAAGCAATGACTCATATTGTTTTATGTCTAACAACGAGGCCAGAAGCAAGGAACACACAACGTCATGCTTTACGTCTAACAGCGAGGTCAGAAGCAATGACTCATCTTGCTTTACGTCTAACAACGAGGTCAGAAGCAAGGAACACACAATGTCATGCTTTACGTCTAATAGCAAGGTCAGAAGCAATGACTCATCTTGCTTTACGTCTAACAGTGAGGTCAGAAGCAAGGAATATATATACTCCCCCTTTCAGGGAGGGTCCTTTCCGACTATACCAAGCTTATCTCGAAAGTGTTCAAACTTTACACGAGATAGAGGTTTGGTCATCACGTCAACAACCTGTTCATCTATGCTAATGTACTGGAGCTTCAAGGCTCCTCTCTGTACCATGTCACGAATGAAATGATATCGGATCTCTATGTGCTTCGACCTATCGTGGAATACATGATTCTCTGTCATCTTTATGCAGCTCTGATTGTCACATAGAATCACGATTGCTCTCATGTCCAAGTCAAATAGGCCAGTCAACAACTTTTGAAGCCATATAGCTTCGCAGCTAGTAGAACATGCGGCAATGTACTCTGCTTCCGCTGTGCTGAGAGAAATACTGGATTGCTTCCTACTCTGCCACGAGATCATGGATGATCCCAAACTGAAACAACATCCGAAAGTGCTTTTTCTGTCAGCAACGCTTCCTGCCCAATCTGCATCAGTGTATCCACTCAATGTGAAGTCATGATCTCCATCGTAGCTGAGACCATAATCCATTGTACCTTTAAGGTACCTCATCACATGTTTTGCAGCCACTAGGTGAACATGTTTGGGCTCTACCAGAAACTGACTCAAGGTGTTCACTGCAAAACAGATGTCTGGTCTGGTGTTCGTCAGGTACATCAACGATCCAATAATCTGTTTGTATAGTGTGGCATCTATCAAGTCTGACGAAGTATCGACCAACAACTTCAGCTTCACTTCCATGGGTGTATTCATGGGCTTACATTCTAGCATGTCGAATTTCTTTAAGATTTCGACCGTGTACTTCCCTTGGTTAAGGAAGATCCTTTCTGGACTCTGCCATACCTCAAGACCTAAGAAGTAATGCATTAGGCCAAGGTCTTTCATTTCAATTTCTACGGCAAGTCTTTGTTTACATTCAGCGATGAGTGTAACGACCGTAGTTGGATAAATGTTTAAGAAATTATAAAGTAAAACTAATTAGGGGATTGATTGTGTTAACAAGGTATTAATTAAACAAAGATGATTTAATGATATTAATTAAGTGAGTTATTAATTAATTAAATGATATAATTGTAATTAATTAATTAATAATTTAACTACAAACTACATTTAATAACTTACGTAATGGATTTAATAGATTAATGGTATATGATATAAAATGGTTGCAATTTAATTAATTAATTGATTAATTAAACTACCTATTACATTTAAAAACATGAGTATTAAATTTAATAAATTAATAAGTTATTTGATTAAATTAAAATGTCACGTACACAACAAGGGGATAAGTTATTAATTACGGAAGGATAAGATATTAAAGAAAGGGGATAAGGGGTAATAAATGGGTTAGGTAGGGAGTAAATGAGCTGGGGAAGTCGGTGAAGGAGGGATAAGGAAGGGAAGGAGTTGGACGGGGGGATCCTACGGAAGGTGGGAGGGATGAATTTTGGGAGCTCTGGATTTGCAGAGAGAGAGAGAGAGAAGTGAAATTTGGGAGGGGGATTGTATCAATGCACCAGGGTTGCTGGGGGTTTTGGGCACGGGGGCCAGGATATCCGTTGATATCCTGGAGCTAGGGAGCTACCTAGTTGGCAGGGAGGAACGATTTTGGGCAGTGTTTTACGGTGCAGCAGCGGTCAAGAAGGCGTTTGGACAAACAAAGGGTATTTAGCATCAGGTTCAGGTATTCATTTAGAATTATGCATTGTTTTTGTATTAATTTGTTATTAAATTTATTATCCATTGTTAAAATTACATGCATACGTGTTAAAATATTTTGGAATTATTGAACTTTCATAAACCAGTAGAAATTACTGTCTTGTTGTAGAATTACTAGATGTTAAATTAAATCCGGCTCCTACATTTGGTATCAGAGCCCTGGTTCAAATCTGGAACCAAGGGCC
>WSFP011343250.1:0-36775 GCA_009831015.1 Picea engelmannii
CACTTTCTCCCATTTTTTTGATGGCGATGGTACATAGGTGATCACCAATTTTTTTTAAGGACTTATTTTCACAGACCAAAATCACCGATGAGTGTGTGGCTCTTTATAAAAGAAATTTTAAGTTGTGTGCAACTTAGTCTAATGCCACATTTACTTAGAGAAAAATGTCAAACTGTTCAACAAACTTCAAACCAAAATGAATTTGATTGACGATAAAAAAAAAACCCATTGATCCCTACACAACTGACTCCATTAAGAAATGAAAAAATGGTACCCAAAAGAAAAAATTCACAAAAACTTTTAGGGTGTGTTGAGTGCTCAACAAGTTGTTCTCATCATTTTAATCTTCTACATATAGAAAAGTGTTTATATATGATGCAATGAAACCTACAAAGACCATATGATTCATAAAACATTGTCAACCTTGAAGGTTATTTCCAGCTCTACTATCCTGAGCATTTGGATGGAAGTTAATGGTGTCAGAGAGATTGGGGATTGTCCTCTCACTTTGATAATTCTTTGGTATTTCTCATAATTATTTTTTCAACATATTACTAGTTCTTGTGCATCAAATACCTCTGGAATGCATCTTTCCTTTGCGATCCTTGATATCCATATATAATCAATAGTCATCTCTTCAGGCTGTAATGTGGAATAATATTTGTAAGATCTTGACCAGTTGTACTTGTGGAAATTTATTCAATGTACCCCCACATAATATTTCTCTTCTTCTCACAATCATTCTTAAGAGTTGGACAAGCATGCACAGTATTTGTCAAACAATAAAATAATTAATTTTTCTGTATTAACCATTGGAGATATTATGTCAAAAGAATAGTTAGGCATTTAACCATTTAAGAATAGTTAAGAATTTAGTATTTAACCATTTGTGATTTCACATAAGAGATGCATTAAATTTTTCTTGGTTAATGTGACATGGAACAAGGATACACGATGGAGTAGAGGAAATAAATATACACAAAGATTTGAATAGAATAGGTCTTCTCCTATGGCTTCATGAAATGCTACGAGAAATGACTAAGTGTAGAAAAATGGATGGAAGGATGGACTTAACATAATTGTTCAAAGTAGTGAGACGAACTCCAATTTCAATGTTGAACTTAAGATATTAAGTATGGAACATCAAAGAGACAATTTAAATATATAGAAAATGGCTAAGTACCAAAAGAAGATGAATGGACTTGTGATTACAAGTGGATGAATCGGAGAAAACTTACACCTGTGGAACCACCGTTCTACGAAGAGTATGAGAAAAATACTAAGTGTTGGTAAAATTGTTCATAGTGGAACAATAAGGCGTGTTTTGGTAATGGTGGAAAAGTGGACTTCAGTAAATATGATGAAACTAACTTGTGAACCCACCATAGATCAAGAATTTTCTAAGTAAAGAAAAGATATAAAGAGAAAGTATTAATTTATATACATGTCAACAACTATGTCCAAAACATGTTTCCTCATAATAGAGGTGTACTCTTATACCATGGAATCCCACCACACCTGTGTATTTGTTGCTTCCTTAAAACTGTAAGGGTCAACATCAATGATGATACTCATAAGCGCCATATAGTTCGAAAACTTCCTCAGAGGCGTGTGCTCTCTGACCACACTCCTAGGAGCCTCATCAACATCCATCAATGTATGTAAACACCACCTAGGTATCCTGATAGGAATACAAGGGGCCAAATCCTCCTCCTCACAAGAAGTATGAGATGTTGATTGTTTCTCATTATTCAGAGCCTACTTCTCCTCGTCCTATGTCAGTGTTGATGACTCCTAAGATCTGCTAGATGTCAAGTTCTCCTCAAACTTAACATCTCTTATCAAAATTGTATTCCACTATTCTGGAATGAAAATCTTGTAATCCTTTGAGGTCTCGTTGTAACCCAAAAATATTCCCTTCTATCTTGAAGCTTCCAACTTCGTCCTCTTCTCCATGGGCACGCAGATTTAAACTAGAAAACTAAATATCCTCAAATGTCATATCTCTAGCTTCACTCTTGAGAATTCCTCCTCTAGAGTCTTGTCACCAAAAATCTTGTGAGGACTCTTGTTATTCACATATATTGTCGTATTACATTCCTCTTCCCAAAGAAATAGGAAAATCCTTCTCATGTATCATATCCTTGGAAGAAACAATGATGGACCAATTATTTATATTTGCAACCCCATTATGTTGAGGGTTGTATGAGACTGTAAAATCCCTCTTGATTCCTACCTCCTTATTGAAATCCTTGAAATCATTGGAGTTGTACTCTCTCCCATTATCCAACCTCAAGACCTTGATATTATTACTTGTTTGGTTCTCCACCTAATCTCTTGTTGGTTACTTCTTCTTCTTTGTCTACCATCTAAGTTATTGACCTAGGGTTCATGTATTTTCGGGTTTCCAACAAAGCCTCTAAAACTATCGGCCCTCCTAGTGAACCAGAAGGCAACACATCACACAAAATGTGTCGCGCAGTCTCACCCGAGATAACTTTAATGGGTGGTTGTAAGACTCAAGTGTTTACATCCTAGGACTGAGTATGAGCTAGGGGTTTATTATTCGGAGCCGTCTATTATAAATGGTGATCACAATCTACTATTTCTCACGATTATGCATTGTCTTCGCAATTTATTCCCTTAACACGCCACTGTATTTCATAACAATACAATATATCATTCATTAAGCACAACAATTAACTGCTGAAACCAAGTAAAGACATACATGCATTCATCATATTACACAGGTATTACCATGGTTCACCATCTCCTGGGATACGTCAACAAATATTTGTCTCTTGGCTCTTCTATTATGGTAGCTTTGCATCTCCAATGTCGTGTTCTTACAATTCTCTTCAGATGGGTAAGATCTATGTGAGGTGAACTAGATCACACCAGGATCCACAACTTGTCATATAATCCTCAGATATTTCTTCTCTCCTCTGTTCTAGCTCAACAACTTACAAAATATTTCATAGCATTATTACATATCACATCGACTCATACATATCCAGTATGAACAATACAAAGAAAAACTAATGAAGAACCAACCTTACACAACAAAAACTGGAACTCACTATTATACCTACGTATCTATATTTATGTTTATTGGGATCTTCAGTCATTTACAATGTATTACAAAAAACATAACCCTATCAACATTAGGTATTCCTTCCATGAGTGTGTGTTGTTCTTCTTTCCAGCTGTCACTTTCCTTGTGCATGCTTTCTTGCATGCGCACATGTTGTGTTTCCCTCCATCTGTTACTTTAGTTTTTGGATGCTTTCTTTCCCCATGATCATCCTTCTTTCTACTTTGGCCTGTTTCCAACAGACCCCCAACACTGACATGTGGCTTGTCCCAAGCCACCTAATCCTTATAAGCTTCCTCGATCTCCTTGGTGATCGTATGGTACTTCTCCTTAAGCTATGATACTTTTTTCAGTGCCTACGTAGTATTTTCCTTGATGGTGTCCACTACCTAGGCTGCTACTTCGTCGTTGATCAATTCTACACATTCTTCCTAGGTTTGTTCTATTTGTGTTTTGGCTCCCTCCTCCTGTGTGAGTACTTCTGCTACCCATTCATGCAATGGATCTACTTGAGCCTGGCGTTCTTGTTTCTGCATTTTCATAGTGATGAGTTATACCTGCATATTCTTCATCTCTTGCATCCCTCTAATGCATTCTGGGATTGGTATGGTCTTCTGCCTTTTCTTGAGCTCTTGGATCACTACATTAATCCTTTCCTCTTCCTAGTCCCACCGTTGGACCTATGGATCCTCCTCCAACCTTGCCCAAAGTTGCGTTTCTTTATCGAACAAGTCAGCTGCTATGATAACATATTGCTCTATCTCCTACAGCTGCACTGTTGCTTCCTTCTTCCTTTTCTCCTTCACTATTGGTGGGGTGTTTGGTGTGAGATTCTCTCAGATATTCTCAATCTCCTTCTGATATTGCTTGATGGCCTGCGCGATCTAATCGATTTTTTCTGCTACTGGGAGTTCATTTCCTTGCACGGTGTTTGAGTGTTTATAAAAAATTCCTCCCACTCTTCATTCTAGTTCATTCTTGTGTTCTTCTGCCTCCTGAGTTTCAAACTTGGCTTGCTCACAATATTTTTCCAGTGCCTCCCGCTTCTTTGTTACTTGTTGTAGCTTGACTAAGTTTATGTTTGCACGATATTGTACCTTGTGGTCGATGATAACATGTAACTTGTGTAGTGCCCTTGATGGCTTCTGCGTCAAGACTAGTTGGATGTGGTTTAGATCCTTCAAGGGTGTCTTCCCCATGATTTCATCCATGCGCAACATGTTAGGTGCAATGTAGACTGTTGTGTTTGCATGTGGTAATGAGTGGACTATGTCTCATTATTCTACATCCACTTTGTCGTTAGTCTATGGTGCTGATGGATCTATGCCTCTACTGTTGCTTGCTATCTGGACTTCCCCAAGTTTTCTGAGGAACCGCCCCATTTCTGCCATTTCTTTCTGCAGTTTATCCCTGTGATGTGTTGCATGATCAAAGACTTATGCTAGACAATCCTAGACCATTATGGTGATCATTTCCCCATCGTCCTCCCTAATTGTGTAGTCTGGTGATGTTCATTGTGCCTTTGATTTCTTGTGCGCACCTCCTATCTATGATACCAGTCTCTTTGTTCTCCTTAATTCTTCCATGTTGGGATTTGGGGTGGTCTCCTACACTCCCTCAGCCTATTTCTATTATTTGTTGGTCAGTGGTGTATTCTTGTTCTTTCGCTTATGGGTTCCTATCTTCTTTGATCCTCCATTTTCCCGAGTTGGCTTTCCTTGGCCTGTTATTGGTTTCTTGGGCACTTGGATTTCTGGAGGTTGCGTTTCCACTTGCTCTGCCTCTCCTTCTGTTGTTCTTTTTGGTACTTCTTGGGTAATGGTTGGTATCCTCCATTCAAAAGGACATTTGTTGATGACCATGTTGATGTCACACTCTGTGATGCAGTAGCACATCTATAGCCACTATTTATCTCGGTCTTACCTTGGTTGTATCCACATTGTTTGCTGTGTGGCCCAAAAATTGGCAATGTCTGCATATTGGGTGACAACCTCTATTGTTATTCTCCATGATCAATTGATAACTTCCTTTATGTCGCATAGGTATGCTTCAAATATGATACCATTCTCCCTCTTATGCTTGGCATGCAGCCCGGATCTCAACAATAGGTACCTCGCTCCTGCTAGTTGTGGTCTGGTATAAAAAATTACATACCCTGGTTCTTGCCATCCCGTGAAGGCTATTAGGGTAATCATCCATGAGTAATGGAACTTTGTGCCTAGGTCTTGCACATCCTTGCAGTCCTCTTGGAATAAATTCAATAGATATGGTGCCCAACTCATTGAGGTGTCTTCTGCGTACTGAGCTGCAATTGCAATGACTCCAACTAATACTTCCTCTTTGCAGAATTTTCTTAGCAATTTGTAGGCTAAGATTTTTGCACCCAATTGTGTGGCTTCATTGTTGATTCGTTTGATCATGATGCCTCTCGTTCCCCTGGAGGTGCCATACTTCTTCTTCATTTCCTATGCCAACACTTTCTCCTTGGATTTGTCATCCAGAATCAATGCGGGATCCATACCCTGGTTGGTAACCCTGTGATTTGCACGATAATCTCAACAGTTATGGGGATGGGTTTGTCCAGCCATATGTCCCCTCCATGTGTGACTACTAACAACTGCTTAACGCAGGTTTTTGTGTACTGGCCTCTGCCAAAATGTGGTAGGGTCAATGAACCTAATATTCCTATTTTTTCAAGCCCAGTTGCCCACTGGTATGGATGGTTAATCACTTCTCCCAGCCAAGTTGTGCCTATGGTCTCTATAAAGGCCCTACGCACAAGTTTTGGGAACTTATTTTCATCTAATATGTCATGGTATGAATATTTGAGCTTACCGACATGGCCCTGTACGTCCATTCCTACTTGTACTCCATTTGGTATGCGTGTTAGAACAATTTTTGCTGCAGGTTTCTTGTAGGGCGAGATCGGTATCTGTACTTTGTCTTCCTATTGTCATGGTTGTCTCGAAGGTCCAGCAGCTTCTGGTTTCTCCCCTATCAACCATTCTGGCCAGCCGAGGAGTCTTTAGTGGTCTCCCCTACTGGTTGTCTTGAGATGGTAGTTTGAGACTCGTCTGGCTTGATTGCTACTTCCAGATTTTGTGTCATGTCATTAACTTCCAGGGATGCTTCAGTGCTTTATGGCTATACTTCCTTTTGGGTTTTTGCTTCCTTGTTTTGAGGCTCTTACGCTGCTATTGGCGTATCCACTTTCATGGCCTCTACTTGTGGCTGCTGAAGTTATTCTACAATCGGTGTAGAATTCACCAGTATCATCTCTGGGGATGGGATTTTGTCGATATCGAGGATCTCTAGCTATTGTTGTTCATTTTCTTCCAACGATCCTCGTGCCCTGGTTCGAACCCTAGTCGATATGGCAGTCTGGCTTGCTTTTGTTGGCTTCGGTGGTGCCATAGTGGTTACTATAAAATGTTTGTTGAGTTTGAAGAACTTCTATGAACTTTGTAGTCTTTATCTATGCGTGCTAGCTGCTATTACTCCTTCTCTGTTCTCCTTTCGTGAATAGAATAGCTACTCCTATTCTCGCGTGTTGTATGGGCTTGTCATGAAGCTTGTCGAGGATGCTTCCTCCATTATGTGTTTAATGCACCATAATTGTGGGTTCAATGTATCTACGATAGTTTCATACTTTCCATTACACTTTCTTTTCCATCTCCAATTGGCACGATTAATGTGATGTCCAATTGATCCTTGTTGTTTTTTAATTCCTCCTAGTGTCGTCCTATCGTATTGCTTTTTGTTGATTTTCCTTTTCCCGCTTGTTTTTTCCTTTGCATATAATTGTTTCCCTTTCCTTTGTTGGATTCATGTTGCTAACTTCGTGTGGCCCTTGTTTTTTTTTTACTGTGCGGTGGGTGGTCGACTATCCTTATACAACTTCAGTCGACTCCAATTGATCATTCCTCTGAGTTCTGCACATGTTAAATCCCTTAGTTGTACAACTCCTCCGTATGTGTCAAATTTTACTTCGTATGGTCCTAACCAATGCATTCTAAGATTTCTCGGGTGCTAAAGTGATTTGTTTCCATACATCAGTACTAGATCTCCTTTCTTGAACTTTTTCTTCTTGATTTGTTGACCATGCCAAGATTTGTCTCTTACTTTCTGAACTTTTTGATGGAATCCTGCCAAGATTCGGTCTTCCTCCATGGTCAATAGATGATTCAGTCTCTCCTGTACTGCGCCTCATTATGTCATTTGTGTGATAGTTTCTATGTGTAAGTTGGGTACTAAAAATTCTAATGGCACTACTGCTTCTTGGCCATAAACTAGTTTGAATGGTGTGTGCCCTGATAGATTTTTGCATGTAGTCCCATATGCAGATAACACTCTCAGTATTTTGAGGTCCCATTCTTCTTTGTTGATGTTACAAATATTTGTCAGTGTGTTCTCTAGGATTTTTTTGAAGGCTTCCACTATGCCATTCGCTTGTGGGTGATACGGTGTGTTCTTCTGGTGATGGACTTCAAACTCTTCAGTCATTGCGCGGATGGTGTTGTTTATGAAGTGTGTGCCTTGGTCACTCATCAAGACTCTTGGGCACCCAAATCTCATGATTACTTGTTCAAGCAAAAAGTGTATTGTTGTCTATGTTCTTCAATCATTTACTGGTTCGACTTCCATCCATCTTGTTAGATATTCCGTCATTGTAGTAATGTATCTTTCCCCTGTCCTTTTGGCTGGTGGGTTAATTGGGCCCACAAAGTCTATTTCCCATTTGTTGAATGCTTGTAATGTTACTTGTGGTCATAGTGGCATCTGATCTCTTCATTTGGGTTTTCCTACCCTTTGAAAAACATCGCATATTTGACATTACTCCTTTAAGTCTCTATGAATCGTTGGCCACCATAGTCTTGCACGTAATACCTTCTGTGTGGTAGATTTCCCTTCGCAATTTCCTCCTATGATTCCCTCGTTGGCTTCTTCTAAAATTCATGGTCTTTCATTCTCTAATACGTATCTTCGCAAAATGCTATCTATGCAGAGAGGTATTTCTTCAAGGGACCTAAAGGAAAGTTTCTACACTTTTTAAAGTTGAAGATTAATATGCTATTGCATGAGAAGAATATCTTGAAGATACAATAATCAGTTGTATTTTAAAGATAATGTTCAAGAATTCAGACAACGATAATGACACAAAGGATGGACACACACGTAGTGGGAGATTATTCAGAAAGATTCCTCTTATGAACCTATTTAAGAAGAGTTGTGGGCCATTAGCACAAGACGAAGGATTCTATAGTGGATAAGAAGAAGAGCTATCAAATGAAGAGTATTCATAGTTCACAAGGGCAGAGGAAGTAGAGATTGAAGAAACTCACCTAGAAGAACCAAGATCTTCAGGTATTGCACCTACTGTAAAAGTAAGTATTGCTACTCCTCCTATTGTTTTAGCATCACTAAGTAACCAGAGTAACCAGAGAAATCAGAGCACTTAGAGTACTGTCACAAGCAGTTTAATACAGACTCAATTGGGAAACCAAGGAAAATCAATGGCAGATGAAATGAGGTTACCTATTTTCATAGGAGATGGATATGAGGATCCTGACCATAACCATTTCTTATGCGAAGCTGTATGGAGCATTAAGAAAGTCATTGACGAAGCTGTTAAGAGAGCTTATTTTAGCATTACCTTGAGGGACCATGCATTGAGCTGGTATATGAAGTTTGTTATAGGATCTCTACAGCCTAAACCACTAAATGACATTAAGACTGAGTTGAGTGCAAAGTTCAAGAAGCCTAAGTTGGAGTCGCTGTGCATTATAGAGTTGAAGGAAATCAAGTAGAAGGTGACTAAACCTATTTGGGAATTTGATCATAGGTTTAAGACCTTGTTGGCAGCAGGTCGAGGTGGAAAAGAAAGACTATTTTGGGAAAGAAAGCATGCAGAATGAAAGTGACAGTTGGAAGGAAGAACAACGCGCATGCAAGGAAGGTAACAAATGGAAGGAAGAACAACAAAGATACATGGGAGGAAGACCTAACGACAATAGGGTTATGTTTTTGGTAATGCATTGTAATGGTTGAAGAACTCGAAATGTATAAATATCGATACTTAGGTATCATAAGGGGTTGGTTCTTGCATTGTTCATTTGGATTGATATCGGTAGATGATCAGTATTGTTGGTTTTTGTATTACTCGGAGTATTGTTGCTAATATAGTAATACACATGATTCGATGCAATAGGTAATGGTTTATGATCTAGTTTTTATAAGCTATTGATCTAGAGGAAAAAAAGGAGGGTAGATCTTGAGGGTTAGATCGCAGGTTGTGGAGCTTGGTGAAATCTAGTCCACCTCATATAGATCTTACCCGACTAAGAAGGAGTGTAAGTGCGTGATGCTAGATACACAGAACCATCATAATAAAGAGCTAGAAGCCAAATATTTGTAGGGGTGAACCACAGTAATATCTATGTCTTGTGATTAATGAATGCATATCTTTCCTATCTTCAACAATTATTATTATGTTGAATGAATGAGTTATTATATTGCTTGTTTAAATGTTGTTGTGATGTCGAGGGAATAAGCTATGATATTTACTACACATTCGTGGATAACAGTAGGTTACAATCAAAATTTATTGGTTCAGAATACAAACCCCATATCTCGTGCTCAATCCTAGGCTGTAAACACATGAGTCTTATAGCCACCCATTAAAGCTATCTCAGGTGAGACTGCACAACGCATTCTGTGTGCTAAGTTACCTTCTGGTACACCAAGAGGGTCGATAGTTTTAGAGGATTTGTTGGAAACCTGAAATACATGAACCCTGGGTCAATAAAAACTCAGACAATATAAAGGAATAACGATCACCAATAGACCTTGACAGTCCATTTAAGTTTTCAGATCCAGATGAACAACTTAAGAAATAGTTCATCGTTGCCCTCCTGCCACACATTAGAGTTCCTCTAATGCAACAGAAGGTCTCTTCGCAAGTTGAAGCATTAGATATTTCCTTGAAACTATAAGAAACCCTTGTAGGAGAATCCGATCCAGGTATGAGTCAGATTTTGAATCAATTAACTAGTTTATCTTTACAGGTTGAAGACATGAAGAAAGACAAAGAAAAAGAGAAAAGAGAAGACATCTAGTGTACTAGATGTAAAGAAGAGGGCCATGAAAAAAAGAAATGTCCTTTATTTAATGAGTACTTGGCCTCTGGAGCTCGTTACCCTTTGAAGCATTCTACTTTACCATTGTTCAAGGTATGTAGGACTAGACATCACCCTGGTGAATGTTATTACATGCATAAATATGTCTAGACACCCACCAATATTTATTGTACATTCTATAAATTTGTAGGGAATGATGAGAAGGAATGTAGGGATTATGACCTCATGCATGAAAGGTCAAGGGATGCATATAGAATTCAAGGAGAATTACAACAAGAAGGGAATGTTGCATAGTTAAATTCCCCAGGAGGAGGAAAATTCAACCCTCATGGTGGGTTCAGAGCAAGAGGATGAGGAAGAGGCATGGGTTGAGGTCAAGGTCAGATTATTTTCTATAATTGTTCCTAGCCAGGTCACTTGGGAATGGATTTTCAAAACACTTGTACTACTTGTAGCTATTGTAATTCATTTGACCATGTCATTGAAGATTGTCTAGTGTTGTTAGCTAAAGTTTAGGAAAGATGAGGTGGAAAACAACAAGTCCAACTAATATCATCCGAACCTCGTAGTGAGGAACCCAGAGTCATTGTCATTACTAGAGGAGGCACTATCACAGGAGAAGATAGGGTGACTCCAAGAAAGACTACATATGGAGCAGGGGTCATAAGAGCTTCATATAAGGTGACATTGTTTGATCCAAGGAAATAAAAGCATACTTTTGAAGAAGCAAGAAGAGAATTTGTAGGTGAACATTTTTCTTCATCTAGGGCACAACCAGAAGTAAGGGAATGTTAAATGCCTCTAGAATTTGATCATTCTTCCCCACCTTAACAAGGAAAAGAGGTAAGAAAGCTTGTGTACTTATTTTATACTTGTATTAATTTTATTAAAGATGAAAGAGTTGTGCATGAACTACAACACCCGATAAGACGGTATGAAATTGGAAGAGTACATCCTCTGTTGAGTAGAGTTGTGAATCAAGTATATAGAAAAAGGAGGACAAGAAAGGAACTCCACCTTACTGCTAAGATTGGAGACTACGACATAGACTATGTGGTCCTTGACCTGGGATAATAAGTAAATGTTATGACGAAGTAGACTTGGACATTGATGGGAAAACCTAAATTGATTTACTCTCCTATTAGGCTCAGAATGCCTAATCAGTAGGCGATGAGCCCCTTTGGAAGACTAGAGCATGTCCCTGTGGACATCAATAGAGTGAGGAAATTTGCAAACTTTGAATTGATCGAGATTTTTGATGATAGTTGTCTCTATCATGCATTGTTGGCTATTGATTGGGATTTTGAAAATTTGACTGTTGTTGACCTGAAAAAGAGAAGAATGAAATTTGAAGGTGATGGCCTTAGCGTCATTGCACCTCTTGATCCTGATGAAAGTCGCAGATACACATAACCTATAAGAGAACAAGACTGTACCTATGAGCTAGAGAACATATATAAACTGGCAACAAGACAACATCATTATATTAATCCTACATCAGATGGAAATCTAAGTTGGCGAAGTGAAAGTGCATGCTCATTAGATTCATAAGAAGCATTGGAAAATTGGCAGAACAAAATGTATGAAGTCTCTACGCGGAGGTGTGCCAGATTGACTAAGGCAGTTCCTTGGATTTGCACAAAAGTAAGTAATCTTCCTACATTTTATGGCTTGAATAATTTAGATACCTTTCTATTTGAATTTGAAGGAATGTACCAGTACAACAGAGGTTGTTGGTTGATGCAGGAGCATCGTCAACAAGTACACATGGCAGGAAAACTCAACGCCTGAGGACCAATCCAGAGTCTCGAATAATAGCCATCACTGCAAATATTTTGAAGTTGATAGAAAACAATAAAAGGAAATATCACGCACGTAGACAGAATGAGCACGCGTGACCTGGGAATTTAACCGTAGTCTCAATGTAACCACAATTAGGTAGTAGTTAGTTTTTTTCTTTTGTATAAAGAGAGGTTTTGTATGCCATAAAGAAGGGTTACGATAGTTGTGAGCAAGTAGGAATCCCAGAGCAATGATTTTTGTTTGAATTTTACTATAACCATTTTCTTGATTTTGAATGAAGATAACAGAGGAAAATTGATCCAATGTGTGAAGTTGTTGTTGTTTGTAAGTTCCCTGTTATTGTGTTTGTTCAAGAATACATGAATCTTGTTACATGTGTGTATATCTATGAAATGCCTTCATAAAATTTAAATTTATTTTCCTCATGAGCTGGTGCAAGGTGTGCACACAGCCCGCAAGGAGTGTGTTGACTGAGTCTGTCTCGAATCGTAAGCTCAGGAGGAACAACATAAGGTTTTTTTGCAGAAAGTGTAAAGTGACTGCTGCAAGGTTTGCATAGTCATCATAAGAACTAAAATCTTGTGTAAATATATTTTGCAAAGAGTGCACAGCTCTATAATTTGACGAATATTTGAAGTGACTCTGTAAAGAAGTCGAAGGAAAATAACAGAGGAACGCTAGGAAGGTGGGAAATAATTATTTTCAAGAATCTTTGGATCTGAGTTTGACAAATTTCCCGGAAAAGAAAGAAGTGCTTGGGAGATCGAAATATTTGAGGAGATCAATATCAGGATGGAAAACACTTTCCAAGAAGTGCGAATGAGACCCAAGAAACAGACTTGCAGGAAGGATAAAGTTTGAAACCTTTACATCTTTCAAAAATCTTCTAAGTTAGAAGAAAGCGTAAGCTCAGGGGAAAATATTTGGACCGTCCGATTAGAGTCCAGACAATGAGGAGTGAGAGAAAAGGAAAGGATCTCAACCATTTCATCTGAGCACCAGAGAAAATATCTCAGTCATTTGATCAAATCACAAATAAAGGATCTCAGTCGTTCGATCTACATGCCTAAGGATCATAGCAGTCCGATCAAGGTAAAGTGCACTAACATTAAAGATTTGAAAGTGTACAGGAGAACCAGACTTATGAAGTTCTGAAATCACCAAAAACGTCCACCATCAAGGGGGACACGTGGATAGAGATCAACATTTGTCTTACTCGTGACTCAGAGAAGTCAAAAGGCAGAGTTATAAGAACTCGTGAATCACGAAATCACGATTTGATCATAGTTGTTGATCGAAGGAGAAATCTGGGTTGTTGATTGTCTAGGGAGATATTGGGAGTTCAGATATCAGGAGAAGGGAGGTGAGCGGTCTTCCAACTTCATGAAATGTGATGTCCCGATTCACGAAGAGTTGATCTGAGCCTTCAGATCATAGGGAGTTGTGAGTTGTTGATCTTGCGCACATGAATTTCAGGATATCAGGGATTGAAGGTGAGAAGTGATCAAACTTCCAACTTCATGAAACACAAAGTCCTGATATGAGAAAAGGAGATCTGGACCATTGGATCATGGGGATTGTGGACCATTGATATGACAAACAAAACTCGCAAGTTCAGGGTTTAGAAGGACGAGAAAGAAAAATTCATGAGACATGAAGTCATGAAATCGTAAAGTGCCTTTGGTTTAGGTGACTAGTCATAACATTGGTCATGTAGAGGGAGGGGCTTAACCAGGACAACTAGTGCCTGAATATGCTGAAGCTTTAAAAGTGTTAAGGAGAAGCATGTGGGTTCCATAGAACCTGCATCTTAAGAATAAGGGGGACTTATTCAATTGATTGAAGGTCCTTGAGGGACTGAAGAGTCAATCACACTCGGTTTCTTGATCAATCCTAGACTAGGATGTCGCACAGACCTCAGGAGTGAAGGGGGGTATGCATCAAGTGGTATTAGAGCTGATTTTCGTCTGTAGATTTTAGGCGAAGGAGAAAAAGAACTTGAATTTGTACTCTGTGTGTGAGAGACATTCAACACAATGCTACCAAGGAGACAAGGGGAGCCACCTTTAGCCAATCGTGTTGTAGAAAGAGAGTTGCGAGAACTTCGTGCAAGGTTGGAAGCGATGGAAGAAGCGTAGAGAAGAGAACATGATGTTGGAGACATCAGTAATGTAGAGAGATAAGATGTAGAAGTCAAAGAAGCTGCAGGGGAACACATTGATGAAGAATTCTTTCTAAGAGTAGTTGTTAGATTAGGAGCTAGAGCCAAGATAAAGGTCCCATTGTATGAAGAAAATTTGGATGATGAAGATATTCTAGATTGGATAAGGTCCATGGACAAATATTTCGATTATGAAGATGTCGATGGGGAGAAAAGAGTGAGACATTTTTTCACCAGGATTAAAGGACATGCAACACTATGGTGGGATGAACTGCAGGCTAAGAGGAGAAGTAGAGACAAACATAATTTAAATAATTGGGACAGAATGGTATCCAAGATGAAGGATAAATTCATGCCCAAATATTATCAGATCAATATATTTAGGAAGATACAGAACCTAAGACAGAAGGTTATGACAGTTAAAGAATACACAAAGGAGTTCTACAAGTTGAACATCAGAGATGGACAAAGAGAGAGGGATGAAGAAAAAATTTCCAGGTATATAAATGGCTTGAGGTATTAAATCGAGGATGAGCTCAGCATGATGTCGGTAAGAACAATGGAGGATTCTTATCAGTTAACACTGAAGGCAAAAGAGAAGTTGGCTAGAAAACAAAGCCAACGAGGTAGAGGTAAAATATTAGCCCCGAACAAAGGCAAGGGATTTTCCCATGACAAAGCGCATAATTCCAAGGGCAAGGATGAAAATACACACAGTCACTCGAAAAGAGGAGGAAGTTCTTGAGGAAGACAGGGTGGTGGAAGAAACTCTTCTAGAGGAAGAGGCAGAGGAGGAATAAGGTGTTATGCATGTGGAAAGATAGGGAACATGTCTTGGGAATGCCTCAAGAAAAATAAAGAAGGAGGAGAATATCGCATTTCAGAAGAACAAAGAGGGAATGTTGAAGCAAAAGGAGCAGAGGATGGAACATCCCTGATGATGAGAAAGGTTCTCTTAAAACTAGAGGCAGAAGTTAAAAATCCAGTATAGAGGAATATTCTATTCAGGACAGCTTGCAAGACTAAAGATAGAGTATGCAAGGTGATAATTGACACTGGGAGCATTGATAACTTAGTATCCATAAATATGGTGGAGAAACTGGAGTTGCAGGAAACTACACACCCAGAGCCATATAAATTCTCATGGTTGTAGAAAGGACACCAGGTAATGGTTACTAAACAATTCTTAGTTGAACTTAAGATAGGAGGACATAGAGATGAAATTCAGTGTGATGTAATTCCCATGGATGTATGCCATATTTTGTTGGGAAGTCCATGGCAGTTTGACAAGAATGTCATTCATGATGGGAGGAAGAATACATACACCTTGGAGAAAATGGTAGGAAACACATGTTGCTTCCAATAGAGGAGAAGAAAGTGAAAGGGGAAGCCAACACAAGCATACTTCTCATGAGCGGGAAGGAACTCCTAAAATAATTCAAGAAAGAACAAGAGATGAAGTGTGTTGTGGTGAGGAAACCGAGAGTTATCCTTACTAGTACTTTGATAGATGATTTGCCTAAATAAGTTCAATAATTGTTAGATAATTTTGCTAACATAGTGGTGGATGAGCTTCTTAACTCATTGCCACCCATCAGAAGTATCAACCATCATATTGATTTGATACCAGGATCGATTCTACCAAACAAAGTAGCGTACAAACTGATGCCTCGAGAGAATGAGGAGGTAAAGAACCAAGTCCAATAATTGTTATACAAGGGTTTGGTCAGAGAGATATTGAGTCCATGCGCAGTACCAAATGTGTTGAGTCCAAAGAAAGATGGAGGATGGAGAATGTGTATAGAATCGAGAGCCATAAAAAAGATCACTATCAAGTATAGATTCCCTTTGCCAAGAATAACTGATTTGATGGACTATTTAAGTGGAGAAAATTTGTTTTCTAATATATATTTGAAAAGTGGATATCACTAGATCAGAATGAGGGAAGGTGATGAGTGGAAGATGACCTTTAAAACAAATGAAGGTTTGTATGAGTGGCTTGTTATGCCATTTATCTTAACCAATGCCCTGATTACTTTTATGAGGTTGATGAATGAAATACTAAAATATTTCATAGGAAATTTCATGGTTGTGTATCTAGATAATATAATGATATTTAGCAAGACTAAGGAGGATAATTTGAGGCACGTGACACTAGTGATGAGGAGGCTACAACAGGAGAAGTTGTTGATAAACCTGAAGAAGTCTTATTTTATGAAGACATAACTCATTTACTTGGGTTTTGTGATCCCTTCAAGTGAACTAAAGATAGATCCGGAAAAGGTGAAAGAGATCAAAGAATGGCCATCACCCAGGATCATGTTTTAGGTAATAAGCTTCCATGGATTAATGCGTTTATATAGGAATTTCATCATAGATTTCAATGGAATTTGTGCACCAATGATGGATACAATGAAGAAAATGCACAAGTCTTTTAAATGGATAGAGGAGGCTGAGAAGAGATTCAATATACTGAAGGAGAAAATAACAGAGTGACCAATTCTAGTCTTGCCAAATTTTGATAAGACATTTCAGGTGAGATGTGATGCAAGTGGCATTGAAATTGGAGGAGTTGTGAGCCAGGACAATAGACCTGTTGCTAACTTCAACGAGAAGTTGAATGATACTAAGAGAAAATATTCCACCTATAAAAAGGAGTTTTATGCCATAATCCAAGCCCTGAAGAAATGGAGACATTACCTTGTACCACAAGAATTTGTCTTGTATAGAGATAACCAACCTTTACAATTCATAACCAGACATGAATAATTGAATCAGAGGCATGCAAAGTGGATTGAGTTTATGCATAATTTTAATTTTTTCATAAAACATATTGCTTGGAATGCTAACAAAGTTGTTGATGCATTGAGAAGGAGATGTTTGATTCTGCATGAATTTCAGGTAAATACCTTAGGGTTCGAACACCTTGAGGAAATGTACATTGATGATCCATATTTCAAGGAAGCATATGAAGCATGTGCGAATACTGTGTTGAGATATAGAAGCCATTGGATAGAGTATATGATTCAAGAGGGATTGTTGTTCAAGGGAAATCAATTGTACATACCAAAACGCTCAATGAGGGATAAACCTTTGAAGGAAAAACATAGTGGACAATTGGATGGAGATTTTGGCCATGATAAGACATTTGTACAGTTGATCAGTTCATACTATTGGTCAGTTATGAGAACATATGCGATAAAATTCATGAACATATGTAGAATCTACCAACATGTAAATGGTAAAAGACAGAACACTGGATTGTATCAACCATTTCCCATACCAGAGAGGCCTTGGGATGCAATAAGCATGGATTTTGTGTTGAACCTGCCAAGAATGCAAAGAGGATGTGATTCCATATTTGTGGTGGTGGATAGATTTTCAAATATGGCACACTTTATCCCATGATAGAACACCATTGATGAAACACATGTTGTGAATATATTATTCAAGGAAGTCGTGAGACTTCATGGCCTACCCAGAAGCATTGTCTCAGACAGAGACATGAAATTTGTTGGTCATTTTTGGAGAACATTGTGGAAGAAGTTAAGGATAGATTTTTCCTTTAGCTCAACTTATCACCCTCAGACAGATGGAAAGACAGAGGTTGTAAGCAAAAGTTTGGGAAACTTATTGAGGATTTTGGTCATCGAGCACCATAATCAGTGGGATCGGATTCAACAACAAGCAGAGTTTGCATACAATGACTCACCAAAAAGGAGCACTGGGAAGAGCCCGTTTCAAATATTGTATGGAATTCAACCTAGGGGAGTATCTGAATTGAGAGACTTGAAACACATTGAGATTAGGAGCGCTGGAGCAGAATATTTTGCTGCAGAAATGCAAAAGCTCCATAGCCAGTTCAGAGGGAAGTTGTAGAATTCCAACCAAGAGTACAAACACAGAGCTAATCAACATCAAAAAGAAATTCAATTTGAAATAGGAGATTAGGTTCTAGCACATCTCAGGAAGGAGAGGTTCCCTAGGGGTACATATAACAAGATAAAGAAGAAGAAGATAGGGCCATGTAATATCTTGAGGAGGTTTGATGCAAACACCTATGAGATCAATCTCCAGATGATGTGGACATATCGCCCATATTCAACGTCTCAGACCTGTATCCTTACATGAAGGATTACATAGAGGGATCAACAAATAAAGAGAAGATTCAGTGGGAGAAACAAATGCCTATAGCAAAAAAACCACAGATGGAAAAGATTGTTGATCAGAGGATTGGTAAGAAGACTCGAAAGATGACCTATTTTGAGTATTTGGTCAAGTAGAAGGGACATCCAATAGAAGATGCCAGTTGGGAGGGTGAAGTTGATATTGAGAAGCATGGAAAGTCGGTGTAGGAGCTCATGGACATGAGTCCATGAAATTTTTCCTAGGGGAGTATGATGCAGGAGCATCATTAGCAAGTACACGTGGCAGGACAACTCAGTGCCCAAGGACCAATCTGAAGTCTCGAATAATAGCCAACACTGCAAATATTTTGAAGCTGATAGAAAACAATAAAAGGAAAGATCACACATGTAGACAAAATGAGCATGCCTGACCTGGGAATTTAACCCTAGTCTCGATGTAACCACAATTAGGTAGAAGTTAGTTTGTTTCTTTTGTATAAAGAGAGGTTTTGTACACCCTAAAGAAGGGTTATGATAGTTGCAAGCAAGTAGGAATATCAGAGTAGTGATTTTTGTTTGAATTTTACTATAACCATTTTCTTGATTTTGAATGAAGATAACAGAGGAAAGTTGATCCAATGTGTGAAGTTGTTGTTGTTTGTATATTCCCTTTTATTATGTTTGTTCAAGAATACATGAATCTTGTTACAGGTGTGTGTATCTTTGAAATGACTTCATAAAATTTAAATCGCTTTTCCTCATGATCTAGTGAAGGGTCTTCACATAGTTCGCAAGGAGTGCGTTGACCACGTCTGTCTCAAATCGTAAGCTCAGGAGGAACATCGTAAGGTTTCTTTGTAGGAAGTGTAAAGCGACTGCTGCAAGGTGTGCACAATCATCACAAGAACTCAAATCTTGTGTAAGTATATTTTGCAAATAGTGCACAGGTCTAGAATTCGATGAAGAGTCGAAGAGACTCCATAAATAAGTCGAAGGAAAAGAACAAAGGAACACTAGGAAGGCGAGAAATAATTCTTTTCAAGAATATCTGGATCTGAGTTTGACGAATTTCCTAGAAAAGAAAGAAGTGCTTGGGAGATTGAAATCTTTGAGAAGGTTAAGCTTAGGAGGGACAACACTTTCCAAGAAGTGCGAACGAGACCCAAGAAATAGACTCGCAGGAAGGATAAAGGTTGAAACCTTTACATCTTTCAAAATTCTTCTAAGTTAGCATAAAGCATAAGCTCAGGGGAAAAGATTTGGACCGTCTGATCAGTGTCTGGACAATGAGGAGTGAGTGTAAAGGAAAATATATCAACTGTTTGATTTGAGCGTCAGAGAAAATATCTCAGTCATTCAATCAGAGTGCAAAGAAAGGATCTCAGTTGTTCGATCTCCATGCCTAAGGATCGTAGCCGTCCAATCAAGGTAAAGTTCACTAAAATTAAATCTTTGAAAGTGTACAAGAGAATCAGACTTACGAAGTTCTGAAATCATCGAAACCATCCATTGTCAAGGCAAGCACATGGCGAGAGATCAACATTTTGCTGACTCGTGACTCTGAGAAGTCAAAAGGTAGAGTTATAAGAACTTGCAAATTGCGAAATTGAGATTTTATCACAACCATTGATCAAAGGAGAAATATGGACTGTTGATTGTCCAGGGATATATTAGGATTTTGGATATTGGGAGAAGTGAGGTGGGTGGTCTTTCAACTTCATGAAACTTGAAGTCCTGATTCATGAAGAGTTGATCTGAGCTGTCAGATCACAGGGAGTTGTGAGCCATTGATCTGGTGCACATGATTTTTGGGATATCAGGGATCAGAGGAGAGAAATGATCAACATTCCAACTTCACGAAACACGAAGTCCTGATACGCGAAAAGGAGATCTGGATTGTTGGATCACGGGGATTGTGGAACGTTTATTTGACAAACAAAACTCGTAAGTTTGGGGTTCGAAAGGATGAGAAAGCGAACTTCGTGAGATGTGAAGAAGTTTGTGGTTCGAAAGGATGAGAAAGCGAACTTCGTGAGATGTGAAGTCACGAAATGCGAAATCGTTAAGCACCTTTCATTTAGGTGGCTAGTCACAACCTTGGTCACGTAGAGGGAGGGCCTTAACCAAGAGAGTTAGCACCTGACTATGCTAAATCTTTAAAAGTGTTAAGGACAAGCCCACAGGTTCCATAGAACTTGCATCTTAAGAAGAAGGGGGGCCTATTCAGTTGATCGAAGGTCCTTGAGGGACTGAAGAGTCAATCAAACTCGATTTCTTGATCGATCCTAGACTGGGAGGTTGCACAACCTTTAGGAGCGAAGGGGGGTCTACATCATTGGCACTATATGAAGCCTTGAAATAAATGCCAACTAGATAGTGGGGAACACACAAGAAGAACATCCTGGAGTGGGTACAATGTCACACCTTGTTGAAAGTGTGCTTTTTAGACCAAGTTGAAGGTTGCAAAGTTTGATACACAGGTCAAAGTTGTCCTAAGGACCATGTACGAAGTTGCGAGGAAGTCTGGAGAAGCCTTCCTAAAGAACAATGGGTACATAAGTTTATTAACACATTATATACTATGCCTATCAATTGGTATATTCAAGCATAACTGCGCTTAGTCACTGCAGGTTGGTATGGTATGACCTAGAACTTTATAGCTATATTCCTATTTGAAAGTCAGTACCCCACAGTAGATCAGGATTTACAAATTCTAAGACAAAAGGTCTTTGAGGAGGCACCTAACCCCCCTCTTGAACAAGAAGAAGATGAATGGACTGCACCTCTTCAGTGGTTATGGATTTTTTATAATATTAATGTTGATGAGGATGATGACCTTAGGAATGTGAACATTTTAGAAACTGAAGGAAAAAGAGATATATAAGGGTTAGGGATTGAATTACCTTTTGTTGGGAAGCCTATTAAAATTAAGAAAGTTAATATTGGAATAGAGCAAGTACCTAATTTGGCAAATGTTGGAGACTATTGGGATGATTCTACTATTGGTAATATTACAGAACTATTGCATGAGTATTAGGACTTCTTTCCAAACAAGTTGAAAGACATGAAGGGAATTAAAGGGCCCATGGGAGAAATGAATATTCCTTTGAAAGAAGATGCATGTCCTGTCAAGCAAAGGCCTTACAAACTGAATCCCAAGTACAAGCAGAAAGTTAAGACTGAATTAAATAGAATGATGGAAGTAGGAATTATAGAACCAGTCGAAGAATCTGAATGGATCAGCCTTATGGTGGTCCAAGATAAGAAGACAGGAAAAATCGTAATCTGTGTAGATCTAAGGAAATTGAATGATGCATGTTTACATGATCCATTTCCTACACCTTTTACTGATGAAGTTCTAGATAACATAGGAGGACAGGAAGTTTATTCATTCACAGATGGATTTTCAGGCTATCACCAGATCAATATCGCTAAGGAGGACATACATAAGACTACATTTGCAACAAAATGGGGTTTTTTCAGTACACTGTGATTCCTTTTGGTTTGAATAATGCACCAACCATCTTTTCCAGGGTGGTGGTTGAAGCATTTAAGGAACTTTTACATAAGTTTTTGGAGGCATACTTTGATGACTGGACCATTTTCAGTCTATTGAAAAATCATATTGAATGTTTGACACTAATGTTGGATAAGTGCAAGCAATGTCAGATTTCCATGAACTTGAAGAAGTGTATTTTGTTTTCACCTTTTGGAGCGTTGTTAGGACACATTGTGTGTAAGTAGGGGTTGTTGGTAGATCCTTCCAAGATTTTTATTATTGTTGATATACCTCCTCCTACTTCAGTTAGACAATTGTGAACTACATTGGGACACACTGGATAATACAGAAAGTTAATTAAGGGTTACGCACATATAACAGTACCTATGGAGAATCTATTAAAGAAGGATAGTAATTTTCAATGGACATAGGAATGCCAACAAAGATTCCACACATTAAAATAGAAAATGGTCACTGCGCCTATCTTGGTTTTTCCAGATTGAAGTAAGGAATTCCATGTTCATGTCGATGCTTCATCCATTGCATTAGGAGAAGTTTTATCACAGATAGGTGCAGGAGATATTGACCACCCTATAGCCTTTTCTAGCAGGAATCTTTCTACACATAAATGAATTATACTACCACTAAAAGAGATGACTTAGCTATGGAAAATGCGCTACAAACGTTTAGACACTACTTGTTGGGAGGACATTTTAAGATGTTTATTGATCATTTTGCATTGAAGTACTTAGTCAACAAGCCAGTGTTGGGGGGAATAATATGTATATGGTTTTTATTATTCCAGGAGTATGACTTTGAGATTGTGGTCAAGCCAGGAAGAATGAATAAGGGACCTGAACACTTATCCAGGTTAGAAGATGGAGAGGAACCCACCTGTTTGGATGATATACTACCAGATGCATAGTTGTTGGCCATCAGGAAATTCGATGATCACTTCTCCAAGATAGTCCAGTTCCTGTCCATAGGAATAACACTTTGCGAATATACAATTATTTAGAAAAAGCATTTGGTAGCCCGCGTTATCGATTTTCAACTTATAGCTGGACATTTATACAAGATGGGACCAGATGAGATCTTAACAAGATGTGTTGTGGAGTCAGAAAGACCATTGATCCTTGCAAAATCACATGAAGGAATCACAAGAGGACATTACACAGGGAGAAAAACAATGCAGAAGGTTCTCAGAGCTGGCATTTGGTGGCCCACTTTACATAAGGATGCTAAGGAATACTACAAAGCTTGCGATGTATGTCAAAGAATACGGAAGCCTTCTAGAAGGGGTGAGATGCCTTTAGAAACTCAATTAACATTACAGGCATTTTATAAATGGGCTACTGACTTTGTGGGACCTATCAACCCACCAGGGAAGCACACAGGAGCTTGATACATTATCACTGCTACAAATTATTTGACTAGATGGGTAGAAGCAAGAGTAGTTAAGGAATGTAGTGCAGGTACAACTACGTGGTTCATCTTTGAGGATATCATAACCAGATTTGGATGCCCAAAGATCCTTATGAGTGGTCAAGGCACACACTTCATTAACAAAACTATTGAAGCCTTGACTCAGTAGTTCAAAGTTCACCATCAGAAGAGCACACCATATCACCCACAGGCGAATAGTATAGTCAAATATTTCAATAAGATTTTGGAGACAACGCTGACTAAGATTTGCAATGTTAAAAGAGATAATTTGGATTTGATAATTCCAACAGTGTTATGGGATTATCAAACTACTTGCAAAACTTTGACAACACAGACTCCCTTCAAGTTAGTTTATGGCCTGGAAGTAGTGGTACCTATGAAATATTTGGTCCCTAGTTTAAGAATTAAAACATTTACAATTATGGGTGACACCAACATTGTTCAAGACAGGCTCACGCAGTTGATGGAACTAGAGGAAGACAAGTTCATTGTAGGATTTCATTAGAAGGTACAAAAAGAATGATTAAAGGCTTACCATGACAGACATATCAAGAAGAAAGCATTTAAACAAGAATATTTGGTACTTTTTTATGACAAAAAGTTCATGAAGCATCCAAGAAAGTTCATGACACATTGGCTTGGGTCATTCGAGGGTGTCTATGTTACAGAAGGTGGAGCTGTGTAGTTGAAGACTCTTAATGGAGAATGGAAGGATGGTCTAGTAAATGGGAGCCAATTGAAGCTGTATTGTGACAACCAACTGCCTCACAACTCTCGGTAAAAGAAAATGAAAAAGGGTCTAGGTATCAGGTGAAGTTTAAATTGGGTACCAGACACAGAAAAGATAGTCTGCACATGATAGGGAGGGTCAGAGTAGAAAGCACAAGCTACTTTGTGCAATCTGTGGTCGACGTAATACAAAGGGCTCAACCTTGCAGTGAATCGGGATGAGTCACATGTGAGTGTTGGGGGCATGTTGGCCCTTGGTCATGTATTAAGAAAGAAAGAGAAGATTAAGGAAGAAGAAAGAAAAAGTATGAAGAGCACAAAAGGCACACAAATCGAGGAAGGGTCGAAGTGGTTAAAGAAGCATAAAATAAGGAATGAAGTAAAGGAAAGAAAGTCATTGAAAGAGAAGATCAAGGAAGACAAAGAAAAAAAAATATATAGATCGTGGACAAGTAAGCAAGTGGAAGAAGTCACTAATGGGTGATTTGGAGCACCTTGCATAGAAGAAGGAAGAACAGGTCGGTGAAGTCCTTAAAATGAGGGTTATGTGGACCTAGGGTTTTGGAACCTAGGCTTCGATATAGGGTTTCTAAGAGTCATGGAATGTATAAATAGAAGTATAGAAGAGTTGAGAAGGAGGCTATAGTGAGGTTGAGATGTAAAAGTTTTATGTCTTAGAGAATTCTTGTATTTTGGGTCTTCAACTGGGTGCGAAGATCGACTCTACAACTGGGTGTGTAGGGTTAAGAGATAAAAAGGAGAGAGAGAAGGATCTACAGTTGAGTGCGCAGATAGAACTATATAGTTTCATATATTTTATCAATAAACACAGTTTTGTGTACGTAGCCCTAGGGAGAGGGTGAACCACGTAAACCTTGTTGATCTGTGTGGTTAATGCTTTGTTATTTACTATATGTTATACTGTTATTGCATTGTTATTTTTGTTGTTAAAGACAAGAATATATGAATAACTTTGCGGAGTTAAGCTTAATACTGTTAAGAATCTCTAGATTATTCAGTGTTGCTGTTTAGGAATCATATTGAATTTCCTATGGTTGTAGACACCTGTGTCCTGCAACCCTCCTATTGCTACTTTGTAGACACCTATGTCCTGCAACCCTCCTATGGTTAGGGTTCATTGGTGCACTGTTAGAGTTGAACCCTGGATCTGCCACTGTGTCGACACTGCTTAAGACCTATACCTTGTCAAGCTCATTGAAAAACCTATTGGAGGACATTGAGTTTAATGTTTCCATAGATAAGATGAGTTGTTATTATTTCTTGTTCCAGGTGGGTTACCGCAAAGGTAGGTCACCAGTGATATCTCTGAGAGGGAGCTATAGTGATAGTTGCAAAAGACAACATATTAGATAGTCTCTAGTTTGAGACATATATCAGTTTGACCAGAAAAGGAGTTTGTATAGATTCACAGTTTGACCAGTTCAGGCCCTGATGCATGATTCTATTAGTTTTAGTGAGTTATGGAATAAAAGGATTTCTCATTTTCATTATAGATCTCTTCCCACTTTGGGGATGATGGTGACAAGTATTCTAACACTCTGTGTAGAGAATGATGGAATTTGTAGAGGTTGTGCTCTTGGAAAGAATGCCAAGGGATCTTTTCTGGGAAGTGACACTGGGTCCAAGGGAATCTTGGACTTAGTGCATTCAGATTTGTGTGGGACTATGACAGATGGTTCTTTGAGTGGATACTTATACTATGTGATCTTCATACTTTGATTCTTAGGAAACCTCATGATATTTGGGTGTCTTGTATACATTCACATACCCAAAGAGAAAAGGAAAAAGTTAGACCCTTCAAGAAGGAAGGGTACATTTGTTGGGTATAGTAAATCTTCAAAGGCACATCAAATCTACATTCTAGGTCAAAGATAGATTGAAGTGAGTAGGGATGTTTCCTTTGAGGAGTAGGTATCCTTCAAGAGATATAGAGGATCTCACATGGAGATTGACAATGAGAAGGAGGAGACGGTGTCTTATCCCCCTCACCCCTTCAACAATTCAGAGGGAGCTAGTTGATCCTATTGAGATAGTTGATCATGTTGATCCAATTGATCTTGTAGATCTTGTTGATGTTTTGATGGATATTGCAGTAGGTCAAAAAATGATTCCATGGGATCATGAGACTTTGTAAGAGGAAGAGGGACATGCAGATCCTCATGGTGATGTAAGAGAAAGAAAGAGACCTCAAATATTCTCGAGCTATGTTGCAGAGATGAACCACATCATTGATACAAAGCCTTCCTTTTATGAGGATACATCTAGTCAATAAGTACAAAGATATGCCATGATGGAGGAGTATCATTCCATCATGATGAATGATGTGTGGGATATTGTTATGAGACCTGAGGGGAAGTATGTGGTGACTTCCAAGTGGATATATAAGATCAAATATGCAACTAAAAAGATAGTCAAGAAGAAAAAAATGATATTTGTGGCTAGATGATTCTCTTAGGTAGATGGAATAGACTATGAGGAGACATTTTCTCCTATTTCTCGGTACACCTCCATTCAAACAATCATTTCCCTTTCTTCATCCATGGGTTGGAGACTACATTAGATGGATGTGAATATAGACTTTATCAATGGATATATTGAGGAAGAGGTGTACATCATGCAACCAAATGGTTTTTTGATTCATGGGAAGGAGTCTCATGTGTGCAAGTTGAAGAAAGCCATGTATGGACTCAAGCAGGAACCTCAATCTTGGTATGTGAACATTTATGGATACCTAATGAGTTTGAGTTTTAGAAAGAGTGTTGTTGATTCCAACTTATACTATAATATTTTTTATGGTGATTTCCTTATTTTGATCCTATCCATTGATGATTTATTTCTCACTGGAGAAGAGGGCTTCATTGCTTGGTGGAAATATGAGTTAGCCTCTAAGTTTGAAATGAATTATCTTGGAATGATACACTATTTCTTGGGACTATAGGTGTGGAAAATAAGTGATGAGATCTTCCTAAATCAGGGGAAGTATACAATTGATATTTTGAGGAGATTTGGGATGTTGTACTGTAAGTCCATGGATACACTGATGATGTCGAATCTGAAGAAGTTGAGTGAGTCTTATTCCGATTCGGACTTGATTGATCCAATTACGTATAGGTAGATTATTGGATCATTGATGTATCTGGCTAACACCAAATCATATATTTTTTATGCAATGAGTGTACTTATCCAGTTCATGAGTCAATCGATACAATTGCATTGGGTAGCTGCAAAGCATGTGTTGAGATACTTGCGAGGCACAGTTCGATATGGGATGAGATATTATTCCAGTATTGACATGATATTGTAGAGAAATGTTGATTCTAATTGGGCAAGGAGAGAAGTGGACAGGAAGAGCACCTCTGGTTGTTGCTTCAATTTGGGGTCTACCATGGTTTACTAGTGTAGAAGGAAAAAAACTTATTTGGCCTTGAGTACCATAGAATCCGAGTATATTTTAGTATGTATGATAGTAAACGTAGCAGTGTGACTTAAAAATTTTCTTGTAGGATTTTTTGGACAGATGTTGGATCCCATCGTGATTCATTGTGATAACCAGATTTGTGTGAAGTTCTCATAGAATCTAATATCTCATGATAGATCTAAACTTGTCAAGATAATTTTTCATTACCTTCAAGACATGGTGTTGAGGAAAACAATATTGATGTAGTACATTTCTATAGATGATAAGATTTCATATGTTCTCACCAAGCCCCTTTCCAAGTCGAATTTCGAGTACTTCCGTGATAAAACTTGGAATGGTAGAGAATACCCCTCTCGCTAAGTGAGAGTGTTGATGGTTGCACCTTTGCATGATCAACTTTGTGAGACATTATCCAGGTTGTAATCCTTGATGGATTGATTTGGGTTGACATGTGATGACATACTGGGTTGGTTCCCAATGACCCTTGAGATGCATCTCAAGCAGTTGGGATATTTCTCCAGGTCATACTCCTCGATGGAATGAGCTGGGTCGACCTGTGATGATACTCCTCAATGGAATGAGTTGAGTATGACACTTATCGATGGCCTGATAAGTTGTGTTGGGTTTGTTACCAACAACCCTTGGGGTGTATCCCATGTGGTTGAGATATTTTTTCTAGGTCGTACTCTTTGATGGACTGAGTTGGTTTGACATGTAATGACACACACACTATGTGGGTGTATCCCTAGTGTAATTTAGTGGGTTTTGGCCCCTAGACAATATTGATAGGTCCACATTGGTTGTATCCATGTGTGACATGATGATGCTACCTATAGCATGGTCTGCATGACCATGGCATGGTTTGAGGACCATGGGTGATCCAAAAATGAAAGCTATTAATAACAAAATGAAATTAACTTGATGCTCATGAATGATTAAATAGCTCACCCATCATTAATCATGCTACAAATAATAGAATATAACAACAAGAATAAAGATAAATAGACACAAAGAACTTGTTAACAAAGTTCACCAATGTGTAGTTATGTCTCTGGGCCCGCTTCCAAGTGGAGGACCGATTTATTGATATTTAATGCTCAATTTCTCTTTACAATTGTTCTATGTTGTTACAAAAAGGATTATGATATGTTGTACAAGACCTCCTTGTGCATATGAACATATGCCTCAACTATCTCCTCTCAAAACATGACTCAATGCCCCTCAAAACATGAGAAATGAGCCATTAGCTCAAATTTCTCTTCACATTCCCTGCAATACAAAAGTACCCTCACAAGCTCAAAGGGCCTAGTTTATATATTTTTTAGGCTCATTTATGGAAGCCGAACTTCACACAAAGATCTGGCCTCTTTTTGGGATCAAATCCCCCTCCAAATGGCCAATAAATATCCAAAAAGGCCTAATCTGGGCAAAAACTATAACAAAATAACCACTCTGATATACAAAATCCAAATAAGACCCTAAAGGCTAGGCATGCACCCCTTTTTTATAGGTCATATGAGCCATATGGACAAGCTCCAACCCACAAGGGCGTTACACACTGGCCCCTCCTCCAAATAATGTTGGTCATATAGCGCAAACAATGGAACTGAGGGCCCGATCAGACAGATAAGCCCCGACCACGGGTCACAGCTCCTGGTCTCATGGGGTTTGATGACTAGTCTAGTGGGCTTAACAATCCACACGCCAACATGTTATGCATAGGTGCTTTGACATGGGCGCATGGTGTGAAATAGAACCGGGAGTTGGGGCTAGACCCTAGCCCTTTCCTCCTCCACCCAAATCTCAAGGTAAGTTCAAATATTAAATTCATACTTTGGATAATAAGCACCATTGTGGGCAGGTTGGTAGCTTGGCCCTGCCAAGACGCTTTGCATGCATGGAGGTCACAGGTTCAAATATGGTGGAGTCCATATAAATTTTACAATAGAAACAAATGAAGGGGTGTTACATGGTAGCCAATGAATGGGCCACATGGAACCATTACTTTCTCCCACTTGTTGACATGTGTCAAATGATGATTTGACCACATCTGCCACACCTGTCCAGTCAGCATGCCACTCCTCTTCCACATCATTGTATGTTCAGCTTCCATGTGTCACCTCTAGACAATGCCATGTCAACATGATGACATCATCATGATGTCACCTGTCATCCTGTTGATGTCAGCGTTGACTTTAACTGTTGACTTTTTGCTTGTTTGGGAATTTGATCAGAACGTGATAAATTCCACATACGGTGTCCATTTGAGGAAGTAAATATATGGCCGAAATCAACACGATGAGAAGGACATAATGAAACTAGTCTCATCTGATTCCGAGAAATTTTAGTTTTGAGCATTTTCTGGACTTGAGGATCCTCCTGGATCAATCCTCCCCACTTGGAAGATTTTGGACACAAAAATTTTGGTGTCAGTTGGTAAATAAGTGAGGATATTGCACCCTCACTTTTACAGTCTCCATCCACTTGGCCTAGCTTGGATTTGTGCCTATCAATCCCACTCGAAGATACTCCACATCACCCCTGCGATAAGTACATACTATTTTGTCCAAAATGGTGTCATCCTACAACTCAATCATATACTCAGAAGAAAAATATTCTATGGAAGGAATCATAACATTCTCTCCTTGATCCTTGATCATAGGAGACTCATACAATCTCATGTTTTCCACATTTAAAACTGAATAAATTTGCATAAATGGAGGCAATTCTAACCGAAAATCATTAGAACCAATCTTGTCTAAAATTTTGAAAGGACCATAGAGAATTGGTTTTATCTTTTTACCTTATCCTTGCAATATTTCCTTGTTGACGTATAACCATACTTGATCTCACACTTTGAACTGATGATCAACTCAATGCATGTCATGCCTCGCCTTGTATCTGTCTTGACTTTTCTCCAATTGTTCCTGTATTGCCTGATGAATCAACTAGATCCATTCAATGAACTTTGTAGCCTTGTCCACATCACTGTGCTTGTCTACTGCAATGTATTTCCCAAAGACAAAATCCAAAGGATGTTTTGGAAAGTATCCCAAACATGTTTAAAATGGATATCTCTGAGTAGAATAATGCTTGGCTCAATTATACACATGTTTCACATAACACAAATGTTCATCCCAAAGATTATGATGTTTATTGCAATATGACTGAAGTAGATGCACTATTGTTATGTTTAGCACCTTTTTCTACCCGTCTGTTTATAGATGAAATGTTGTGCTCTTTTTTTATTCTAGTGTCCATAATTTCCCACAAGCTTGACAAAAATTTCCCCATGAACCTAGAGTCTCGATTAGATACAATAGAAGTAGGTAACCCAAAATGAACCCATACATTTTCAAAGAACATTTGCATTTTTTGTTCAGTTGTGACTTGATTTTTACAAGGAATTAGAACACACATCTTTATGAACCTATCCACAATTACATACAAGTAATCATGACCTTTCCTAGACATAGGCAATCCCCCCACAAAATCCACAGATACAATTTCCCCTGGTCTAGAAGGAATAGAAATTTGAGTGTACAATCCTATCTTTCTATTACTTGATTTGCTTCTTGCACACATAGTACATCCTTTTACATACTTAGACACAGTTTCATGCATCTGAGGCTAATAACAAAACCTTTTTAACTGAGCAACTATTTTGTGTACACCAAAATGTCCTACTATAAGAGAAGTATGTGCCTCCCTGATTACATGGACTCTTTCACTTTCTGGAATACATAAGTTGCCCAAATGATACAAAATTTTTTCTTTAATATGATAATTCAATTCTTCTGCTCTTTTACGATGACTTAAAGTTGCATAGACTTGTTTAAAATATTTGTCCTCAACATATTGTTAAATGTAACTTTCATGAGTAATTGAATTGTGCTTAAGGATTGTAGCAATTGTACTAGGAGGCCTTGATAACATATCGACAACTTGATTATGAATGCCCTTCTTATATCTGATGACCAAATGAAATTGTTGTAAAAACCCCATCCATCTAAAATTCCTTCATTGTTGTAGCTTAGTTTGTGATTGTAGATACTGTAATGGTTGGTGATAAGTATGTATAATTGTTTCTTTTCCCATTAAGTAATGTTTCCACTTTTTAACACTTTGTACTAAAGAATACAATTCTTTATCATAGGTTGGATAGTTAATTACTATTTTAGTTAAGGTATCTGAATGATAGCATATGGGATTTCTGTGCTAGATCAACACTGCCCCCATGGCATAGTCACTTTCGTCAGTTTCAATTTCAAAATACTGTTGGAGATCTGACAATGCCAGAACATGATCTGTACTAATATTTACTTTCAAAGTGTTGAAATCCTTTTGTTGGCTTCCTCCCCACTGGAATCCCCTTTTCACACTTGTCAACACATGTAAAGGAGTTGGAATTAGAGAGAAGTTTGCAATAAAATTCCTCCAATATTGTGTTTCCCCCATGAAGCTTCTTACTTCAGTTACATTTGTAGGATTTGGCCAATTTACAATGACCTCAACTTTAGAGGGATCAATCTTAAGTTATCCACCCCCTACAATGTAGCCCAAATATACAAGAGATGTTTTGCCAAATTCACATTTTGACAAATTTACAAAAATTTTCTCTGTCTACAACACTGAAAGTATCTGCCTAACATGCTAGACATGCTCTTCCCTAGTCCTAATAAGTATAAGAATATCATCTAAGTAGATTATTACAAAATCATCAATTAATGGATTGAAAACATCATTTATTACCTGCATAAAAGTAGTCGGTGCATTAGTAAGCCCAAATGTCATCACTAACCATTCAAATAATCCATGTTTTGTTTTAAAAGAAGTTTTCCATATCTCATGTTCAACAACTATGATTTGATGGTAACCACTTCTTAATTCTAACTTAGCAATTGATCTAATAAGTCATCAATGCGAGGAAGAGGGTATCGGTTTTTTGCTATGATCTTGTTCAAGGCTCGGAAGTCCACACACATGTGCCATGTGCCATATTTCTTTGGCACCAAGATGATAGGTGACCCAAATGGAGAAGCACTTGGTCTGATGACCCCTTGTTCAGTCAACTCTTGTACCTGTTTCTTTATCTCTGCATTTTCCAAAATTGATAACCTATACATTCCAATGTTAGGAAGAGGAACAACATGATGCAATTGTATGTCATGTTCAACTTGTCATTTTGGAGGTAATCCTTTCAGGACTTGTGATGCAGGAGCATCGCCAGCAGCAAGCGTGCATGGAGGCGGAAGATAGCTGGGATGAGCGCAACACATTTTTTTTGCACATGTTGAAAATGTTTTGGAAATAGTTAAGGAAGGTGTCCGTGAATTTATGAATAAGTGATTGTAAACATATCTTGAGCCATCTACTCTCATCTTTCAATGTAAAATGAATTTATGCATAGTTAATGAAAGTAAGTAGATTTAAAATTCCAGATTAGACAGTTTTAGGAGGTAGGAGGGAAAACGGACTATAGACACCCTCATTCTTTGTATCATTGTAACATTATCATTATCAGTAAGCACATTAACATAGAGAATAGAGAGCTGTAGCAGAGAGTTGTAGAGAAGAACCCATGTACAAAAGTTTTGAATTAATATATGAAGCTGTGATTCAGACTCATGGGGTTATGATGTTTTATGTCTATACATGGTGAATGGTATGCTTACAGTTGTTTTAATCTCTCTGTTATGCATTTAATTTGATACTAAGTTGAATATATGATTTCATGTTGAATGTTTGAAGTTTGAGAGAGAAAGAGAATGAGTTTCAATTGTTTCTCATCCTGAGGGAGATTTCCTGCAAGGAGTGTAGTGAAGCATTCGCAAGGAGTGCGTTGACAAAGGTTCAAAGTTTATCTCTGGAATCTCAGGAGGGATATAGTTCTTCTCATTTCAATAGAAGTGAAAGAAAAGTGCAGAAGCCATGCAAGGTGTGCGCAGGCTGGTCGAGACCTTAGAACTTATCAACTAAGGTTGAGAGATTGAAGTATTGTTGTTGAAGAGAAAGTGCATAGAGTCAGAAGTTCAAGTACGCTGAAGTATTTGAAGGATTGCCGCAAGGAGTGTGTGTAGGAGTCTCCTTGAAGACTTGAGTTTGCGAAGAAATCTCAAAAGGGTTAGGGCCTTCAAATCATTCAAGAGAAAGAAGGAAGCTCAAGTCATTGTGCAGAAGTTACACCCCAGAGAAGGATCGCAGAGTCGATTTTGAGCCAGAGGTTCTTGGGGAGGAAATTGAACAGTCAGAATTCTTTGAGGAGAACTCCTGAAATAGTGAGGACCATAGGATCCAAGAAAGTTGTGGGGGGAAGTTAAGCGTTGGACAGATCCACCTTCGAAAGGCAGGATTTAACATGGACCGTTGATTTTGATCATTGGACCGTCTAGATCATTTCGGCATTTCAGAAGTCATAAGTCCAAGGTGTGGACAAAACCTTTGGTTGATCAAATCCCCGAAACATAAAAAGAGTTTTTTGTGTATAAAGGCGAAGAGTGAAGAGGTTGGAATTTCGGAACTTCAGAATTCGGGTTTCGGAGGTCCTGAGGACGAGTGATCGGGACACAGGGGGGAGGAAATCTTGAAATCACAAGTTGCAGTAGGATATTTGTCGACATTTTTGGAATTGGCATTTTGGCATTCCTGTTGACAAGGAGTAGAGTGATCCACATAAGAATCTCTGAAATCATGAAACGAGAAATACTTTTGGAGGAGCGTTTCAACATTTTGGCATTTCAAGACCTGGGATCTTAAGGAGAGAGTGATTTGGAATCGAGAGTTTTGAACTCCTGATTCACGAAACCCCAGGGGAAGAAAACCATTTCATCATTTCAGTAATTTGGGATCCGGAAGGTATAGGAGGTAAAGATTTCAATATCAAGCATCACAAACTCCTGGTACGTGAAATCGCGCCAGCTGTCAGATCAGGGGAGGATCACAGTCGTTGATCTCCTTGGAAGTGAGATAACAACATTTCGGTATTTCGGGGTTCAACATACCAGGAATACTGATGACAAGGAGCAGGAAACAATGAAGTGGAAATATTGAAATCGTGAAGTGCAACAAGACTTAGAGTGGACTTTCGGGATTTTAGTAATTCAGATTTTGGGACTCCGGGAGTCAAGAGACAGAGTTGCACATCATTGCAACTCTTGAAATCACGATGAGTGGAAATATGAAGTCAGTGGCGAGAAGGGTCTAGTTTATGGTATTTTGGGTTTCGAAGATCGAAGAGGTAAGGTGCTCGACATCAGGATTCGCGAAATCGTGAAATCCGGTATCCCGAAAGAAAAAGGGGGAAAGTCCCAATGATAGTTGGGTGTTGATCATGGAGTTCATGCTGGTCAAATATCACATGAGCATAACTTATAAGGACCTGTGACATACACTCAGTTGGGTGTGTGAATAAATTTCCCAAAGAGGAAATTGAAGAGCCAGTCAGACTCTAAGGGGCTGAAATTGAAAGATCTTGTGTGGACTCTGACTTGAGGGTTGGGGTATTGAGTCAGTGTGGTATTAGAGTGAGTAAGAGTTCTTTGATTTTTGTAGCAGAGAGAAGAGAAAATATTTGCAGCCATGCCACCGAGAAGGAGAGACAGACCAATACCTGATCCAACAGTGGAAAGGGAAATGCGTGAACTACGTGCTAGGCTTGATTCCATGGAGATAGCACAGAGGTGCATAGTCAATGTTGGGGATATCAGCGAGGATGAAAGTGAAAATGAAGATGGAAATGAGGGAGAAGAAGTTGCAGCCAAAGATGCAGTAGATGAATGCCTATTCAGGGTTGTTTCAAGGATAGGTGCTAGGGAAAAAATGGAGATTCCCATGTATGAGGGGAACCTGGACATTGAAGAGCTTCTTGACTGGATTAGAGCTCTGGATAAATATTTTAACTATGAGGATGTCGAGGAAGACAAGAAGGTCAAACATGTTGTTACTAGACTTAAAGGGAATGCATCATTATGGTGGGATGAACTGCAGGCTAACAGACACTGCAAGGGCAAGCAGAAAATCAAAATTTAGGATAGAATGGTTGCAAAGATGAAGGCCAAATTCATACCCAAGGATTATAAAATTACTCTATTTTGAAGAATGCATAATTTGAGACAGAAGTTGAGTTCAGTAAAAGAATACACTGAGGAATTCTACAAGATAAACATCAGAGCAGGTCATCAGGAAAGTGATGATGAAAAGGCTTCCAGGTACATGAATGGTATGCAATATGACATTCAGGATGAGATGAAAATGATGAGCCTTCAGAATATGGAGGATGCTTATCAGATGGCTCTGAAAGATGAAGACAAGCTGAGCCAGAAGCAAGGTCAAAGAGGCTAAGGTAGAAGTCAACCTAGAGGAAAAACAATTTCCCAAGACAGGAATCAGAAACCTAAAGAAGAGTGGAAGAAACCTCAAAATCAAACTAAGAGAGGTGGAAGCTCACAGAGAGGATAGTATGCTGATAGAAATACTTTTCCTCGAACTAGAGGAAGAGGAAGAGGCAGAGGTGGAGAAATAAAATGCTTTACCTGTGGAAAAAATGGACACAAATCCTATGAATGTATAGATAGAAAGAAAGAAGGAGGTGAAACCCACATTGCCGAAGCACAAGGATGGAATGTTGAGGCAAAAGATGCTGAGGGTGGAAGATCACTGATGATGAGAAAAGTTCTCTTAACGCCAGAGAAGGAGGCAGAGAACCCAGCCCAAAGGAACATAATTTTTGGACTGCTTGTAAGACCAAAGATAGGGTATGAAAAGTTATCATGGACAATGGTAGCAGAGATAATCTCATTTCTACAGAGATGGTAGAAAAGCTAGAGCTGGAGACTATTGAACATCCAAGCCCATACAGAGTTTCGTGGATACAAAAAGGACATCAGGTAAATGTCACTAAACAATGTTTAGTTGAGTTTAAAATAAGAGGATATAAGGATTAAATACTATGTGATGTCATTCCCATGGATGTTTGTCATCTATTGTTGGGTAGACCGTGGAAATATGATAGGAATGTGATTCATGATGGGAGAAAGAACACATACACCCTGGAGAAGAATGGGAGAACTCACATGTTGCTACCAATTAAGGATAAAGAAGTGAAACCAGAGGTGAGCAACACTGTACTTCTCATGAGTGGGAAGGAACTTCTTAATGAAGTTAAGAAGAAGGAAGAGACACAATTTATTGTGGTCAGGAAGCCTAGAATTGTTTTAACTAGTACAAGAGTGGATGATTTACCAGAGGAAATCCAGAAGTTGCTGGAAGAGTTTGTTGATATAGTAGTGGACGAACTACCTTATTCGTTGCCACCGATCAGAAGTATAAGTCATCACATCGAT
>ML845360.1:7008-36774 GCA_009831015.1 Picea engelmannii
CCTCAAAGGGTTATTCAAACCATGTATAGTGATGTGATGTGGTTTTAGGGATGTCTAGTCATAGTCAGACCTAGGGTTGGTGTCGTCTGTGGGTGCCTTTGTAGGAGGCGAGTTGTACCCGTCATGGATGCACTTTTTCCAAGACCTTATTTCCTTATCTTTCTTTATTTGCATTTTACTACAAGCCTTGATGAAGAGGACACTGCCTTGGCTTGGTGGCCAGAGCTGATAGCGTTACCCACTAGTATCTTCGCAGAAATGAGAAGGCTGGCTCGTGATGAGACCCCCTTTCCTTTGGCCATGCAACCAAAGGTCACTGCCCTGGTTTGGTGACCAGATGGTGGCAATGTCATACCGCTAAATACCTATGAACATAATGGGTCGGCTCGTGATGAGACCTCCCATCCTCTTGGTTAGGTCTCGCATTTATTTATTTATCATTTTCGTAGGGTCCCTTAGTTTCTTATCGAGAGGCTTTTTATTGCCTTCTCGGGGATCCCCTAGGTGAAGCATCTCTAGGTTTTCATTTTTCCTATGGTTGTTATCTTTTACCAGCTGCTTTTACCCCCTGGGCTTTTAGTCCCTTCTTCCCACAAGACAAGATGTACCTTGGATGGTCATCCTAATGGCCAGACTAAGGGAGTGGGATGGATGAGTGGGGTTTTAAGATGAAAAATGATAATATGAGGGGAGTGGACGAAGGTTCTGCAAACCCCCTTTGGTGGCTAACCAAAACCCATGAGTACCAACTTGCTAAGCTACCCCATCAATTGCCTCAACAATGGTCAAGTGGATTAGTGTAAGATCCAAGCATTTATCTGAAATGAAAGAGATCTAATGCATACATGAGAGGGTTATAATGATCAAATATGACACATACCATGATACCTCGGACCAATTACCTCATGGAGCAAGAGCCTTTTCTGATGCAAGCCCAGGCCGGTAGTGATGGAGGTTGGTACTGCTAATAGGACAAGTCTGGCTGAGAAGAAGAAAAGATGGGCCCTCAAGGGCCATGCTCAAGTCAATCTGCTCTCGTACTCCATGTCTAGGATCATGTGGGCCTCGAGACATGATCTCCTAGTTATCCCTAGATAGCAGGGATAAAAATTCCCATAGATGTTGCACTTCCCCTTGCGTTGACTTCGAACGACTCATATCCTTCTCCAATTGAATATGAAAAGGCCACCCGGTTCATTGAGAAGATATAGAACATCCTCTAACAGGTTTAAGATATCCTACAAAATGCCAATGACAAGTACAAGCAACGTCATGATCAACATCGGGTGCCACATAAGTTTCAGGGTGGAAACAAAGTTTGGTTGCATTTGAAGAAACAACACCTTACAGTACCCCATCGAAATATTCTCCCACTTTTTTATGGGTTGTACACCATCACCAAGGTAGTGGAGGATAATTATTTAGAGCTCAACATTCCTCCTTTCCTTGGCCTGCACCCAGTGTTCAACGTGGATCTCCTTCGCCCTTATTTCCCACCATTATTGGACACCTCATACGTAGCAAAGCAGTTGACACCAACATATTTCAACCCCGAATGCATACAACAGACATCTATCAATCATATTGTGGACACATAGATCAAGGACACTCGACAACAAAGGATCCAACTTTATTGAGTCGTCAAAGCAAGGCAGCTCCTGCACCAAGGCAAGTGGATCACCCGTGGCCAAATTTAGCATAAATTTCATCATCTGATTGGGGAAATCAATGAAATGGAGACCATTCATTCCTAATGAGGGAGGATTGATCCAGGTGGATATCGGTGGCCATCCACCTTTTGCAACTAGCTCAAAATATTTTTTTGAAAATTTTGGCAATTTACTATTTTTAGCAGTTTTAACTTCTGTGGCCATTTTGATTGCCAAAATGAAGGTTTTTCGGGATGGATATTCTCAATGATATCCAAAGGAATGATTGATTTCCCAAAATGAATATTCTCGACGATACCTTTCCAACAGGCAATCATACGCCCAAAACGAATATCGTATGCAAAAGTTACGACCCCAGGAAGTTGATGTACTAACTTACCCAAACGGGGCCCACATGACTTTTGGCGCTTCATATCCTAGGGTTAGGTTTTTGGATGTCTAGGGTTTTTGGAATTCTTGTTTATTGTAAAAATTCCTTCAGAGCCTCATTGTAATCATCTTCTTGCAAATGAGTGCAACCATCACATCTCTTCTCAGAGATAAGCCGCCACTATTCCAACAAGCTTTTTGCCCCTACATTTTACAGTTTCAGTTTATTTCCTTATTGAATAGAAAACCAATTTTATTATATTTCTGTTATTTTTTGTTAAGCACCTATTAATAATATGTATTCATTTCATTCTGCTCATAAAATATGGATCAGTAGTATCAGAGCATTCTGCTCTGTGTCATCTTAATCCATGTCCCCAACGAGGTGAGAGTACAAAGAGTTGGGTCTCGAGCTTGTTTCTCTTGAGGAAAAAATCTCTCACACACCCAAGTGACCTCTCATGACAAGAGAAAAGAAAGATGATGGGACAGGAGATCCTTTCAAACTGTTGATTGAGGAATCCCTCACGCAACAAAGGAGTGAGATGATGGATAGTTTCGTGCAAATCCTTCGACGACTACCAACAAGCGAGTCATCTTCTTCGAGCGGTGGCACCACTCCCTTCAAGGTACAAATAAACTTCGATATTCCTATATTTGAAGGTCAGATAGACGTAGATTTTGTAGATAAGTGGTTGAGTATACTAGAAGGGTATTTTTCTATCCATAACATTTCGAATAGAGAAAAGATAACTTTTGCACTCCTCAAAGTCGTTTCCCATGTCAAAGATTGGTGGGAAACTTTTTGTGAGAAAAAGGAAATAGAGGAACCCTGATTATTTACAGTCATGACCACCTAAGATTCCTTCAAGGATGTTATTAAGGAACAACACTACACTGTCAGAATTTATGACGACTTGTATACCAAATGGGCCACACAGCTGCAAGAAAGAGACCAAGTAGTGATAGATTTTCTGAATATATTTCATACCTTGCGCACCAAGATGGGTATCAAAGATTTAGATCGACATCTGGTGCTCAAGTATCATGATGCTCTGCATAGATACATCTAGACTAAAATGTAATTTTTGGACATCTCATCCTTTGGCGTGGCCTACCGATATGCTGTCAAAATTGAGCAGAAGCTCAAACAAAAGACGTAGCAATTTGGGCTTGGGAACCTTGCACAAAAAAATTCCAGGAGAGGATGGCCCCAACCCACAAAAAAAAGGACAGAGAAAATATGGAAAGTGTCAGGAAAACGATTCCAAGCCTCAATAAAATAAGGACATCAAAGAGACAAAGAAATATACCGGGAAGTGGTGCGACTTCCATAAGATCCCCTGGCATAACATTGTTGACTGTTCCTCAAAGCAGTCACTAGTGGCCGAAGTGAAAGCCTATGAATCAAATGCGGGTTCCAAATCTAAGCTAGAACTAGAAAGGGGAAGAAATATCATTGTCGTGGAACCCAGTGCCACCATTTTTACCACCAAGCTCTAGCCTGGTGAACCAGACAAGCCAGAAGAAGGAGAATGCCTCTTCCATTCACATATGTGGGTAAAAGAAACCCCACTGCACTTCATCATGGATAGTGGTAGACAGAATAACCTCATCTCAGTAGAGGTCGTCAAGCGACTGGCCCTGCCAACAACACTGCACCCACAACCCTACAAAATTGGATGGCTACACCAAGGAAGCGATCCTCGTGTCAACCAACAATGTTGAATGTTGTATGGCATCAAGCCCTTTAAAGATGAGGTATTGTGTGATGTTTCTCCTCTTGAAGTTTGTGATGTTATTTTGGGCCAATCTTATTTATGGAAACATCATGATATATATGAGTCTAGGCCTCATAGTGTTATTATTACTTTGAACAGGAAATTGTACAGGATACCCGAGGTAGTTCCACCTAGTGATATTTCCTTAATCTCAGCTAAGAAATGCAGGAATATCATATCTCAGATGGGGAAGTTTTTCTTCTTCATGATTCACTCTCAGAATAAGTGAAATATCATAACCACATCCAGGGTATCTGTCACCAACCTCTCCATATCGTAGAAGCAACTAGATAAGGTCATGGAAGAATAATTAGATATCTTCTCCTCACCTACCAGGGTACCTCTACACTTCCAGGTCAAGCACCCCATCGATCTAACCCATGATGCACCGCTGCCTAATGGGCCAATATTTCATTGCTCTCTGTTAGAGAATGAGGAGATCAAGTGACAGATCCAATAAAGGCTCGACAAGGGGCACACCCATCCCATCTCATCACCTTGCGAGAGCCCAATCATGCTGGTATAGAAGAAAGATGGAACTGGGCAACTTTGCATTGATTACCGAGCTCTGAATAAAATCATAGTCAGAAACTGGTACCTGATTCCCTGAATCGACGACCTCCTTGATCAACTTAAGGTGGCCAAATACTTCAGTAAGATTTATTTGAAGTCTGGTTACCACCAGGTCATGATAGAACATATAGATGTATGGAAAATTGCCTTCAAGTCAAAGGAAGGCCTTTTTGAATGGTTGGTCATGCCCTCTAGTTTGAAAAATGCTCTAACCACTTTCATGAGGATGATGGACGATATCCTAGGGCCATTCACCAATAATTTTCTAGTGGTGTATATGGATGACATTCTCATTTACAACAAGACTTGGGCCGAACACTTGCATCATATTCAATAGGTTCTCCACACCCTACGACAGCACAAGCTATACACCAACTTGGAAAAATGCTCCTTTGGCATGGAAAGGGTCCATTACCTGGGGTACATAATTGATTGGCATGACGTGCATGTGGATCTAGCCTAGATCCAAGTCATCCTTGACTGGCCATCCCTAACCACACTCAATGAGCTTCAGAGCTTCTTGGGCCTTGCCAATTTCTATCTCAGGTTCATGTTGAGATTCTCCCATATTGCATGGGCCCTTAGCCAAATAACAAAGGGTGGTGGTAAGGAGAAATTTGTGTGTGGTCAGTCGCAACAACAAGCATTCGATGACTTGAAGTAGTGCTTGTGTTCAGCCCCAGGACTTTCACTACCAGGCTTGCACCATCCCTTTGATATCGGGACAGACACTTCAAACTATGTGGTTGGCACCATTCTCACTCAGCATGGCCACCCCGTGGCCTATCATACGGAGACACTATCAGATGTTGTTCGTAAGTACCCTACTTATGAAAAATAAATGTACTGCATTGTGAAAGACTGACGCCAGTGGAGACATTACATTCTTTGGAAGGAGATAGTCATCCACACTAGTCGTAAGCCACTACAATTCATGCAGACACAAAAAAAATCGCAGGATGATCGCCATCAAAAGTGGTCCACATACTTGCAGGAATTCCACCTCAACATCAAGTATAAATAGGAAGCACCAACCACGTCATTGATTTCCTCAGCAGACCTCCAGTCGTGGAACTCACAACGGTGCTAGAATCCTGTGGCCATGAGACCTCTAAATGTCCCCAACTCTATGAGACAGACCCGGACTTTTCCACCACCTACCAAATGTTGGGTGCAAACGCAGTTGTCGATAATTTCCATATTCATGATGGGTCGTTGTGTCGTCTAGGCCATATATATGTCCCATCAAGCGAGTGAGTGAAGATGATCTCGAAAGCCCACTATAGTCAGGTGGAAGGACACTTCGGCATCGAAAATAAAATGTTGATGCTACAGAAACATTTCTATTGGCCGAAACATCAACTAAAGTTCAGCAAGTATATCAGGTCCTACACTGCCTCTGCTATTTACAAACTGACCACTAAGAAACAGGGCCTGTAAACCCCTCTTCCTACTCCTGATAGGCCATGGGAATCCATATCAATGGACTACATGTTGGACTTCCCATCCACCAAGTGCGGAAATGACTATGTTTTTGTGGTTGTTGATCATTTTTCTAAGATGGCGATTCTAGTTGCCTGGAAGAAGAACATCACAGGAGAGAGAACTACCAAGATCTTCTTTGAACAAGTCTGGGTACATTTTGGAATTCCACAAACCATTGTCTCAAATCAGGACAGTCGATTTCTGAAGATATTTTGGTCGAGCCTCTAGTCACTGCTAGACACCAAGCTCACCAAATCCATGACCCTCAACCCCGAGACATATGGCCAAAATGAGGTCGTCAATTGAATGATTGTGCATATCCTTTGCATTTATAATTCAAATCACCCTTTCACATGGGACGAGAGCCTTCCTATGTCCAACATAGCTACAACCAAGCCTTGCATAGCTCAACTGACCACAACCTCTTTCAGGTGGTGTTGGGATTCCAACTGTTGGGTCCCATAGATGTTTCGCTTACCCTTGCGGTCACCTCGAATGACTCATATCCTTCTCCAACTGAAGCTGACAAAGCCACCCAGTTCATTGAGTGGATGTAACAAATCCACCAAAAGGTTCAAGATATTATACAGAAATCCAATGACAAGTACAAGAAGTGCTATGATCAACATTGGGTGCCACATAAGTTTCAGGTGGGCGACAAAGTTTGGTTGCACTTGCAGAAAGAATGCCTTATAGGACCCCATCGGAAGCTTCTCCCTCTTTGTTATGGGTCATACACCATCACCAAGGCCATGGGGGATAATAATTTTGAGCTCAACATTCCTCCTTTCCTTGGCCTGCACCCAGTGTTCAACGTGGATCTCCTTCCCCCTAATTTCCCACCATTATTGGACATGTCAGATGTAGCAGAGAAACTGACACAAACAAAGCTTAACCCCAACTACATACAACAAGAATCCAATGATCATATTGTGGACACACACATCAATGGCACTCAACAACAAAGGATCCATCTTTATCGAGTCGTGAAAGTAGGGAAGCTCTTGCACCAAGGCAAGTGGCTCACCTGGGGCCAAATTCAACATATATTTCCTCATATGATGGGAGAAGTCAAGGAAATGGAGACCATTAATTCCTAAGGGAGGATTGATCCAAGTGGATATCTCTGGCCACCCACCTTTTCCAGCTGGTGCAAAATAGTTTTCTAACAATTTTGACAAGTTACTATTTTTAGTAGATTTAACTTTTGGGGCCATTTTGAGGGCCTAAATGAAGGTTTTTCAGGATAGAGCTTCCTAATTATGGACAAAGTCATGATTCAGCCCCAAAAATGAATCTACTCAATGATACCTTTCCAACGGGCTATCATACGCCTAAAATGGAGATCGTATGCACAAGTTATGACCATGAGAAGTTGATGTACTAACTTACCCAAACGGGACCCACGTGACTTTTGGTGCTTCATCTCCTAGGGTTAGATTTTTGGATGTCTAGTGCTTTTGGCATTCCTGTTTATTGTAAAAATTCCTTCAGAGCCTCATTGTAATCATATTCTTGTGAATGAGTGTAGTCGTCACATCTCTTCTTAGAGATAAGCCACCATCATTCCAACAAGTTTGTTTTCGCTGCATTTTACAGTTTCATCTTATTTCCTTATTGAATAGAAAACTAGTTTTATTGTATCTATGTTATTTTGTGTTAATCACCTATTAATAATCTATAGTCATTTCATTCTCCTCATAAAATCTGGATCAGTAGTATTGGAGCGGTCTGCTCCTTGTCGTCTTAATTCATGTCCCCAATGAGGTCGGAGTACAAAGAGTTGGGTCTGGAGCTTGTTTCTCTTGAGGAGAAAATATCTCGCACACCCAAGCAACCTCTCATGGTAGGAGAAAATAAAATTACGGGACACGAGATCCTTTCAAACTACTGATTGAGGAATCCCTCATGCCACAAAGGAATGAGATGATGGATAGTTTTGAGCAAATCCTTCAGCGGATATCAACAAGCGACACATCTTCTTCGAGCGGAGGCACCATCCCCTACAAGGTACAAATAAATTTTGATATTCCTATATTTGAAGGTCAGATAGATGCAAATACTGTAGATAAGTGGTTGAATCTAGTAGAAGGGTATTTTTTTGTCCATAACTTTTCGAATAGAGAAAATATTACTTTTTCACTCCTCAAAGCCATTCTCCATGTCAAAGATTGGTGGGAAACTTTCTGTGAGAAAAAGGAAACAAAGAAACCCTCATTATTTATAGTCATGGTCACCTTGGATTCCTTCAGGAATGCTATTAAGGAACAATACTACCTTGTCAGAAGTTATGACGACTTGTATACCAAATGGACCACACCACATCAAGAAAGAGACCAAGCAATGATAGATTTCACGAATATCTTTCATACCTTGCGCACCAAGATGTGTATCAAAGATTCAGAGCGACATCTGGTGCTCAAGTATCCCAAAACTTATCATAGATACATCAAGACTGAAATGGAATTTTTGGACATATCATCCTTGGGCGCGGCCTACCGATATGCCGTCAAAATCCAGCAGAAGCTCAAACAAAAGATGTGACAATTTGGGCCTATGAACCCCTCACAACAAAATCCAGGAGAGGGCTTCCCCAACCCACAGAACAAAGGACAGAGAAAATATGGATAGTATCAGGGAAACCAGTCCAAGACATAAGTAAAGAAGGACATCACAAAGACAAAGAAATATACCGAAAAGTGGTGAGACTTCCATAAGAGCCCTTGGCATAACACTGTTGATTGTCGCTCAAAGCAGTCGCTTGTGGCTGAACTGAATGCCTTTTAATTAGATGCGGGTTCAGACTCTGAGATAGAACTAGAAAGGGGAACACGAATCATTGATGCGGAACCCAATACCACCATTGCTACCACCAAGCTCAAGCCTGGTGAACAGGACGAGCCTGAACAAGGAGAGTGCCTCTACCATTCACAGATGTGGGTAAAAGGCACCCTGCTGCACTTCATCTTGGATAGCGGTAGCCAGAAGAACCTCATCTCAGCAGAGGTTGTCAAGCGGTTGGCACTGCCAACAACACCGTACCCACAACCCTACACCATTGGATGGCTCCACCAAGGAAGCAATATCCGTGTTATCCAATAGTGTCGATTATTGTACGATATCAATCCCTTCAAAGATGAGGTATTGTGTGATGTTTATCCTCTCGAAGTTTGTGATGTCAAACGTATGGAAAACTACCTTCAAGTCAAAGGAAGGATTTTTTGAATGGTTGGTCATACCCTTTGGTTTCACAAATTCTCTAGCCACTTTCATGAGGATGATAGATGATATCCTACGACCATTCACCAATAATTTTGTAGTTGTGTATCTGGATGACATTCTCATTTACAATGAGGCTTGGGTTGAACACTTGCAGCATATTCAACATGTTCTACACAACTTGTGGCAGCACAAGATATATGCCAACTTGGAAAAATGCTCCTTCGGCATGGATAGTATCCATTACGTGGGCTACATAGTTGATCAGCATGGTGTACATGTGGATCCAACAAAAATGAAATTCATCAGTGACTGGCCAGCCCCAACCACACTCACTGAGCTTTGGAGCTTCTTAGGCCTTGCCAATTTCTATCGCAGGTTCATGTTGGGATTCTCCCATATTGCATGGGCCCTTATCCAAATAACCAGGGGTGGTGGTAAGGAGAAATTTGTGTGGGGATGGTCCCAACAACAAGAGCTCAACGATTTGAAGAAGCGCTTGTGTTCAGCCCCAATACTTTCACTACTAGACTTGCAACAACCCTTTGAGATCAAGATAGATGCTTCCAACTATGTTGTGGGCATTGTTCTCACATAGCACGACCACCTCGTGGCCTATCATAGTGAGACACTATCAGATGTTGTCCGTAAGTACCCTACTTACGACAAAGAAATGTACTCCATTTTGCAAGCCTGCCGCCAATGGAGACATTACATTCTTGGGAAGGAGGCATTCATCCAAACTGATCATAAGCCACTACAGTTCATGCAGACACAAAGAGAATTGCATAATGATCTCCATCAAAGGTGGTCCACATACTTGCAGTAATTCCACCTCAAAATCAAGTATAAAATAGTAAGCACCAATTGCGTCATTGATTTCCTCAGCAGACCGCCAGTCACGACACTCACCACGGTGCTCGACTCCTACGGAAATGAGAGCTATGGATGGCCCCAACTCTATGAGACACACCCGGACTTTGCCACCACCTACCAAATGTTGGGTGCAAACATAGTTGTGGATAATTTCCATCTTCAGAATGGGTTGTTGTGTCATATGGTCCATATCTGTGTGCCATCAAGCGAGTGAGTGAAGCTGATCTGGGAAGCCCACTACAGTCGGGTGGCAGGACACTTCATCATCAAAAATACAGTGGTGATGCTACAAAAACATTTCTACTGGCCGAAACATCGACAGAAGGTCAACAAGTATATCAGGTCCTGCACTGCATGTGTTATGGCCAAACCGACCACTAAGAAACAGGGTATGTACACCCCTCTTCCTACTCCTTACAGACCATGGGAATACATATCAATGGACTACATGTCTGACGTCCCATCCACCAAGTGAGGAAATGACTATGTTTTTGTGGTTGTTGATCGCTTTTCTAAGATGGCGATTCTAGTTGCCTGCAAGAAGAACATCACAGCAGAGGCCACTGCCAAGATCTTCTTTGAATGAGTTTGGGTACATTTTAGAATCCCACAAGCCATTGTCTTAGATCGGGACATTCGATTTGTCAGCACATTCTGGTGGAGCCTCTAGTCACTGTTGGACACCAAGATCACCAAATCCACAACCTTCCACCCCCACACAGATGGCCAAACTGAGGTCTTCATTCTAATGATTATGCATATCCTTTGCATGTATAATTAAAATCACCCTCACATATGCGATGAGATCCTTCCCTATGTCCAACATAGCTACAACCGAGCTTTGTATAGCTCAACTGGCCATAGCCCCTTTCAGGTGGGGTTGGGATTGAAACCATTGGGTCCCATGGATGTTTCACTTCCCCTTGCGGTCACCTCAATCGACTCACCTCCTGCTCCAAATAAAGCTAAAAGAGCCACCTGGTTCATTGATTGGATCCAACACATATTCCAATAGGTTCAGGATATCCTATAGGAGTCTAATGACAAATACAAGCAACGCCATGATCAACATTGGGTGCCACATAAGTTTCAGGTGGGTGACAATGTTTGGTTTGACTTGCAGAAATAACATCTTGCAAGACCCCATCGAAAGCTTTTCCCACTCCATTATGGGTCGTACACCATCATCAAGGTCATGGGGGATAATGATTTTGAGCTCAACATTCCTCCTTTCCTTGGCTTGCACCCAGTGTTAAACGTGGATCTCCTTTTCCCTTATTTCCCACCATTATTGGACACCTCAGACGTAGCAGAGAAGATGACACCAACACAGATCAACCCCAAATGCATACAACAGGAATCCAATGATCAGATTGTGGACACACTGATCAAGGGCACTCGACAGTAAAAGATCCATCTTTATCGAGTCGCCAAAGCACTGCAACTCCTGTACCAAGGCAAGTGGCTCACCCGTGGTCAAATTCAACAGAAATTTCCTGATCTGATGGGGGAAATCAACTCAATGGTGACCATTGGTTCTAAAGGAGAGAGGATTGATCCATATGGATATTGGTGGCCACCCACATTTTCCAACTTTCTCAAAACAATTTTCTAACAATTTTGACAATTTACTATTTTTAACAGTTTTAACTTCTGGGGTCATTATGAGGGCCTAAATGAAGGTTTTTTGGGATCGAGCTTCTCAATGTTAAACACATGAAGGATTGAGACCATAAAATGAATCTCCTCGATGATACCTTCAAAACGGGCTATCATACACCTAAAACGATGATCGTATGCCAAAGTTACAACCCTAGGAACTTGATGTACTAACTTACCCAAATGGGGCCCACAAGACTCTTGGCACTTCATCTCCTAGGGTTAGGTTTTTGGATGTCTAGGGTTTTTGGCATTTGTGTTTATTATAAAAATTCCTTCAAAGCCTCAATATAATCATCTTCTTGTGAATGAGCACAGTCATCACATCTCTTCTCAGAGATAAGCTGCCACCATTCCAGGAAGCTTGTTTCCACTACATTTACAGTTTCAACTTATTTCCTTATTGAATAGAAAACCAGTTTTACTGTATCTCTATTATTTTGCGTTAAGAACCTATTAATAATTTGTAGTCATTTCGTTCTTCTCATAAAATATGGATCAGCGGTATCGGAGCGGTCTACTCCGTGTCATCTTAATGCATGTCCCCAATGAGGTCCGAGTACAAAGAGTTGGGTCTTGAGCTTGTTTCTCTTGAGGACAAAAGCTCTCGCACACCTAAGTGACCTCTCATAGTAGGAGAAAAGAAAGATGACATGACATGATATCCTTTCAAATTGTTGATGAGGAAACCCTCACATAACAAAGGAACGAAATGATGGATAGTTTCACGCAAATCCTTCGGCGACTACCAACAGTCAACGCATCTTCTTCGAGCAGAGGGGCCACCCCCTTCAAGGGACAAATAAGCTTTGATGTTCCTATATTTGAAGGTCAGATAGATGCAGATGTTGTAGATAAGTGGTTGAATCTACTAGAAGGGTATTTTTCTTTCCAAAACTTTTCGAATAGAGAAAATGTTACTTTTGCTCTCCTCAAAGTTGTTCCCCATGTCAAAGATTGGTGGGAAACTTTCTGTGATTAAAAGGAAACAAATGAACCCTCATCATTTACCGTCACAACCACCTAGGATTCCTTCAGGGATGATATTGAGGAACAATACTACCCTGTCAGAAGTTATGATTCTTTTATACCAAATAGACCACATTGCGGCAAGAAAGAGACCAAGCAGTGCCAGATTTCATGAATATATTTCATACCTTGGGCACCAAGATGGGTAGAAAAGATTCAAAGTGACATCTGGTGCTCAAGTATCGTGATGCTCTGCATAGATGCATCCAGACCGAAATGGAATTTTTGAAATCTCATCCTTGGGCACGACCTATCGATATGCCGTCAAAATCAAGCAGAAGCTCAAACAAAAGACGCGAAAATTTGGGCCTGGGAACCCCTCACAAAAAAAGCCAGTAAAGGGCATCCCCAACCCATAGAACAAAGGATAGAGAAAATATGGACAGTATCAGGAAAACCAGTCCAAGCCGCAAGCAAAGAAGGAAACCGGAAAGACAAAGAAAGATATTAGGAAGTGGTCCGACTTCCATAAGAGCCCTTAGCATAACACTGCTGACTACTGCTCAAAGCAGTCACTGGTGGTTGAAGTGAAAGCCTTTGAATTAGATCCGGGTTCAGACTCTGACCCAGAACCAGAAAGGGGAAGATGAATTATTGACACGAAATGCAGTGCCACCGTTGCTACCACCAAGCTCCAGCCTGGTGAACCAGATGAGCCAAAACAAGGAGAACGCCTCTTCCATTCACAGATGTGGGTAAAAGGCACCCTGTTGCACTTCATTGTGGATATCGGTAGCCAGAAGAACCTCATCTCATCATAGGTCATCAAGTGGCTGGCCTTGTCAACAACACTGTACCCACAACCCTACACCATTGGATAGCTCCGCCAAGGAAGCGATGTCTGCTTCAGCCAACAATGTCAACTGTTGTATGACATCAAGCCCTTCAAAGACGAGGTATTGTGTGATTTTTCTTGTCTCGAAGTTTGTAATGTTCTTTTGGGCCAACCTTATTTATGGAAACATCATGTTGTATATGAGTCTAGGCCTCGTAGTGTTATTATTACTTTGAACACGAAATTGTACAAGATACCCGTGGCAGTCCCACCTAGTGTTATTTTCTTGATCTCTACTAAGCAATGCAGGAAGTTCATCTCTCATATGAGGAAGTTTGTCTTCTTCATGATTCGCTCTCAGAATAATCCAAAAATCATAGCCACATCCAGGGTATCTGTAGGCAACCTCTGCACACAACAGAAGGAAGTAGATAAGGTCATGGAATAATACTTAGATATATTTTGCTCACCTATTGGGGTACCTCTGCATTGCCAGGTCAAGCAACCCATCAATCTGACTGCCGATGCACCATTGCCCAATGGTCTAGTCTATCACCACTCTTTGTTAGAGAATTAGGAGATCAAGGGACAGATCCAAGAACTTCTCCATAAGGGGCACATCCATCCTAGATCATCACCTTGTGGGAGCCCAATCATGTTGGTATAGAAGAAAGATGGAACCTAGCGACTCTATATTGATTACTGGGCTCTGAAGAAAGTCACAATCAGAAACCGGTACCTGATTCCCCGAATCGACGACCTACTTGATCAACTCATAGGGGGGAAATACTTCATTAATATTGATCTGAAGTCTGGCTACCACTAGGTCTCGATAGAATAGACAAATATATGGAAAACTGCCTTCAAGTCAAAAGAAAGACTTTTTGAATGGTTGGTCATGTTCTTTGGTTTGACAAATGATCTAACCACTTTCATGAGGATGATGGATGATATCCTACAATCATTCACCAATAATTTTGTAGTGGTGTATCTGGATGACATTCTCATTTACAACAAGACTTGGGCCGAACACTTGCAACATATTCAGTAGGTTCTACACACCTTATGGTAGCACAAACTATATGTCAACTTGAAAAAATGCTCCTTTGACATGGACAGGGTCCATTACCTTGCCTACATAATTGATTAGCATGACATACATGTGGATCAAGCCAAGATCCAAGTCATCTGTGACAAGTGATCCCCAACCACACTCACTGATCTTCGAAGCTTCTTGGGCATTGCCAATTTCTACTGCAGGTTCGTGTTGGGATTCTCCCATATTGCATGGGCCCTTAGCTAAATAACTAGGGGTGGTGGTAAGGAAAAAATTGCGTCGGGTCGGTCCCAACAACAAGCATTCGAAAATTTGAAGTAGTGCTTGTGCTCAACCCCAATACTTTCACTACAAGACCTGCAATAGCCCTTTGAGATCGAGACAAATGATTCAAACTATGTGGTGGGCACTGTTCTCATTTAGCATGGCCACCCCCTGGCCTATCATAGTGAGACACTATCAGATGTTGTCCATAAGTACCTTACTTATGAAAAAGAAATGTACTCCATTGTGCAAGCCTATCGTCAATGGAGAGATTACATTCTTGGGAAGGAAACAATCATCCACACTAATCATAAGCCATTGCAGTTCATGCAGACACAAGGAAAATTGCAGAATGATCGCCATCAAAAGTGGTCGACATACTTGAAGAAATTCCACCTCAACATCAAGTATAAAATAGGAAGCACCAATCACGTCCCTGATTTCCTCAGAAGACCGCAAGTTGTGGCACTCATCACGGTGGTAGACTCCTATGGCCATGAGACTTCTGGATGGCCCCAAATCTATGAGACAGACCCATACTTCGCCACCACCTACCAAACGTTGTTTGCAAATGTAGTTGTCAATAATTTTGATCTTCAGGATGGGTTGTTGTGTTGTTTGGGCCATATCTGTGTCCCATCAAGCGAGTGAGAGAAGGTAATTTGAGAATCCCACTACAGTCGAGTGGTAGGACACTTCGATGTCCAAAAGACAGTGGTGATGCTATAGAAACATTTCTACTGGCCGAAACATCGACTTGAGGTCAACAAGTATATCAGGTTCTACAATGTCTATGCTATTGCCAAACTGACCACTAAAAAATAGGGCCTGTACACCCCTCTTTCTACTCCTGACAAGCCATGGGAATCCATCTCAATGGAGTACATGTCGAGCCTCCCTTCCACTAAGCAGGGAAATGACTGTGCTTTTGTGCTAGTGGATCGCTTTTCTAAGATGGCGATTATGGTTGCCTGCAAGAAGAACATCACAATAGAGGACATTGCCAAGCTCTTCTTTGAACGAGTCTGGGTACATTTTGGAATCCCATAAACCATTGTCTCATATCGGGACAGTAGATTTTTCAGCATATTCTGGTTGAGCCTCTAGTCATTGTTGGACACCAAGCTCACCAAATCTATGGCCTTCAACCCCCAGATAGATTGCCAAAATGAGGTTGTTAATCAAATGATTGTGCATATCCTTCATATGTATAATTCAAAGAACTCTCACACATGGGATGAGAGTCTTCCCTGTGTCCAACATAGCTACAACCGAGCCCTACATAGCTCAACTGGCTATATCCCCTTTCAGGTGGGATTGGGATTCCAACCATTGGGTCCCATAGATGTTGTACTTCCCCTTGCGGTCACCTCAACCAAGTCATCTCCTACTCCAACTGAAGCTGACAAAGCCACTCGGTTCATTGATAGGATCCAGCACATTCACCAACAGGTTTATGATATCCTACAGAAGTCCAATGATAAGTATAAGCAACACCATGATCAACATCGGGTGCCACATAAGTTTCAGGTGGGTGACAAAGTTTGGTTTCACTTATAGAAAGAATGCATTACAGGACCCCATCAGAATCTTTGCCCACTCCATTATTGGACGTACGCCATCACCAAGGCTGTGGGGGAGAATGATTTTGAGCTCAACATTCCTCTTTTTCTTGGCCTACACCTAGTGTTCAACGTGGATCTCCTTTGCCCTTATTTCCCACCATTATTGCACACCTCAGACGTAGTAGAGAAACTGACACCAATATAGCTCAACCCCTACTGCATACAACAAGCATCCAATGATCATATTGTGGAAACATAGATCAAGGGTACTCGACAACAAAGGATTCAACTTTATCGAGTCGTCAAAGCAGGGCAGCTCTTGCACTAATGCAAGTGGCTCACCTGGGGCCAAATTCAACAGAAATTTCCTCATCTGATGGGGGAACTCAACACAATGGAGACCATTGCTTCCTAAGGAGGGAGGATTTATCTAGGTGGATATCGGTGTCCACCCACCTTTTCCAACTGGCTCAAAACAATTTTCTGACAATTTTGACAATTTACTATTTTTAGCAGTTTTAACTTCCAGGGCCATTTTGAGGGCCTAAATGAAGGTTTTTTGGAATTGATCTTCTCAATTTTGGATGAAGGTATGATTACACCCCCAAAATGAATCTCCTTGACGATACCTTTCCAACGGGCTATCATATGCCTAAAACGGAGATTGTATGGAAAAGTTATGATCCCGAGAAGTTGATGTATTAACTTACCCAAACGGGGCACACATGACCTTTGGTGCTTCATCTCCTAGGGTTAGGTTTTTGGATGTCTAGGGTTTTGGGAATTCCTGTTTATTGTAAATAGGCCTTCAAAGCCTCATTGTAATCATCTTCTTGTGAATGAGCGCAACCGTCACATCTCTTCTCAAAGATAAACTATCACATCTCTTCTCAGAGAATGCACCGGGATCAATAGGCTGAACTATCTCCTTTTGAATTGTTGGAGTGTGAGGGGGAGAAGGCACCATGTATTCATGTCTCTCACTATAAAAATCCATGTGAGATCCTATGGATCTCTTGAAGGATACCTCCTCCTCAAGGGTACCATCTCTGCTCACCTCAATCTGTCTCTGGCCAGGGATGTAGATCTGGTATTCCTTCGAAGACTCATTGTACCCCACAAATGTACCCTTTTTCATGAAGGGTCTAGCTTGGTTCTTTTCTCCTCGGGTACATGAATGTATACTGGACAACCAAATATCCTTAAGTGTCCAACCTTAGGCTTCACTCATGAGCTATTTCCATACTATACATTTTGTGGTTCCCTCGTAGAACACATGTCTAAAAGGATAAAAAGATATTGAGGTTCCCTCATGGAACCAATGTCTCAAAATACAACCGAAGTTTTCTCGTGAAACCAATGTCCCGGTTCCTTCATATGACCATCTAAGGCATGTCATTATGAATTCCATATTCCGTCGTACTAGTCCACACAGGACCCTTCGGGGAGAATCTCTCACGATGTTGGCTCAAACATCAACAATTTGCATGTTACATTTTCTCCTTACTTGGAGTGAACTCTGAACAACCACCTGATGAATTTCTTGTAACTGGTGTGATTTATGTTTTGTGGTACATCCACACACCTAAATCTCTAAAGGATTGTGATAACATACTTCCCTTGACTTAGGAATATTTCACTAGGCTTCTTCCATATTTCTAGTCCTAAATAATAGTGAATGAGACCAAGATCCTTCATGTCAAATTAAGAGGCTATCTCCCTTTTACACTGAATAATGAGAGACTCTGCACCTATAAGAAATAAGTCATCAACATGTAATAGTAGAATCATAGGTGCATCATTCACAACCTTGTAATAAAGGTTTGATCAACTTCACTATTGGTGAAGCCCAATCTCATCAAGCAACCATACTAAGTTCATAAGCTTCTAATAGATTTCCACATATCTCACATAGAGTGCATCAAGCAACTAAAGAATTTAGGTGAACGTATATAGCAACAAGTGAACACAACGGGGGGCAATTCCAATGGATTTGGCTTTCTCTATTCCTTTTCAGTTCTTAGGTGAACGTATATAGCAACAAGTGAACACAACGGGGGACAATTCCAATGGATCTAGCTTTCTCTATTCCTTTTCAATTCTTAGGTGAACGTATATACCAACAAGTGAACACAAGGGGGGGCTATTCCAATGGATCTGGCTTTCTCTATTCCTTTTCAGTGCTTCTCCCTAACAGAGACATGAAGACACTATGCATCAACAATAATTTATCTCATTCTCAACTAGAGGAATCAATCAAATGCCACAACAAGAAAAAAAAAACTTTACTAGAGTAGCAAGGGAGTGCTCTAACCACTGTGATGGAGATATCTAACGTTACCTATATGAATACTCTTCCGTGCTTCTAATTCTTGCGCTTACAATTATGCAAGTGGAGTGCGCAATTCCCAATCCTCTCCAAGATTTTTGGATTGGAGACACGACCTCAAATTTCTTTCTCAACGACTTCCCATGCATGAATCCAAGCACAGTCAAGGCATCCCAGTTCAAGAAATCAGCTCTTGGCGTTCCAGGGAACACCAGTGCCAACCCCTTTCACTTCAATGTTACGCTCACCACTGTAAAAAAAACCTGTCGGGATTCAATACGTAAGGAATGGCCATAGCTCGCACTGACTTCAATAAGGGAGGGTTGGTTCCTCCTCACATCCATCGTAGAGCCTCCGAGATTGTGTTCGTCATCAAAGGAAAGCCGTTGGTGGGATTTGTCGACATGTCCAACAAGCTATTCACTCATATTTTGGAGATCGGGGATGCACTTGTGTTCCGGAGAGCTCAGATTCACTTTTTGTTCAATGCAGGGAATCCAATTGCAATAACCATTGCTGGGCTCAACAGTTAGAGTCTCGGCAGTCAAATCGTGTCCGCTCGTTGTTTTTGGGTCGACGCCAGAGATCTATCCCGATGTTTTGAAGAAGGCATTCAAGATTTACCACCGACTAAGTAGTCAAGATGATCATGAAAGGAAAGTCCCTTGGATAATAAATAATTATTTATTATTATTACTTACTAACACAGTCTACTCGCAGCTGGAGAACGCCGAAAGGTATTGCGGTGGCGGTTTGACATGGATTCCATCTAGAACAAGAGTAGCGACTAAGCCGACTCCAACACTCAGTGCACAGAAACAACAGAAATTACCCCATCCGCACCCAAGGGATGGTATGATTTGAGTGCATTATGCATTATGCGATGTGAATATTAAATGTCTGGGCATCAAACGACCTTTTAGATATCAGAAATGAATGAGTGCAACTAAAATGAAACGTGTGCATAGTGTTTCTTAATGATATAAACATGGCTTCTATAGATATTAATCCTCCTTAATCATTTGAACGTGGCAGTAAATTTATAATGTGATTAGGTAAATGTAAAAAAGTAAACATGTTAACGGATGCCTTCATAAATGCAAGGAAGTTATGAACAATAAATCTGACGCATTGATTTTGGAGGACAACTAAGAATATGCCAGAATCTTCAATGCTTAGCCATTAGATTAGAATTTATGATTAAAAGATCATTAATTGTGCCCATTGTCAATAGGTGTACGCCTTTGGCATAATTATATATATTATTAATTATTAATGTAGAATAATGTCTTCTAAATGTTATCCAAACATCAACAGTGATAGGAGGTGCATATGTTGGATTATTAGATACCATGGTTATAAATTTAAAGGGGGTAGGACCTAAAGATGATTGAGTTAAACTTGACTTGGTCAAAAAGTCAATGACTTAAATTGATTTTACATCAAGAGAGCTCATTTTAAGGTTCATGGTTTTGGTAGCCTCTGGTTTTGTGTCTCTAGTTTGCATGTAATGAAGACTTTAAAAGGGCTTAAAATACTCCATTGTAATGAGCCTAGTGAGGAGTGAAGGCTCACGTGGCTATCATTGGCTGATTTTTTTCCATAAAAACTGTCTAAAGTAAATTTTGCATCAATAATGTGTGCATAACTTATGTGTTTTTGTTATCACTGATTTATTTCTCTCGCAAACTTTACTTATTCCTAACATAAGATCATTTTTGTATTATGTATTTAACTTATACACTATTATTCCTTTTGCATACCACATTAGTTCACATATATAAATCATATAAACATGATCAAAAACATTTTAAGATTAAGAACATCACATTCAATCTTGAAATTAAGAAAATCACATATAATTCGATAAACATAAGTCATAATGTCTAAATGGAAAAATAATCTACAATTGTCATAAAAAAATTGTTAATGTTTTCGATGAAAGTCTTGGCTTATGGACAAAATGCTTCATATAGTATGGGCCGTAAAAAAGAAAAAATGGAGGCACATCAAGAAGAAATGAAAATTTTTCTTTGAAGGATCAAATTTTGAAAAAAAATTCACATAGCTATGTGGATAATGTTCCCACCTCATAAGTTCCCAAACATGCTTTTCGGAACTCATGACATTCAATATTTTTGTTCGCTTTGTTTATTGTCCCTAGAATCAATTTGTCATGCGTCGTTTAATGGCATTGAGTCACGAGTTTCCGCTAGCCATACAATGCAAACTTTAGTAAGTGCAAACTTGGCCTCATAGTAATGAATGGTCAATTTTTCTACAATACAGGCATCGCTCTACCATGAGTTCCATGTCACAACACTTTATTTTTTGAATGATTCCTAAAACTATGGTTTTTCCTAGTGAGAGGCAATGTAAGCGTATTTTTTTTTTATCTAGTGGTTGAATTTTAAAAATGTTCCCCCCCCGCCCCCCCAAAAAAAGTGAATATCATACCCACCCTATCCCTAATTACCTAACTAAACACACTAGCTGGAACTACAAACACACAATTTTGCAACTTAGTTTTTTTTTAAAGAATATCTAAATGAGATGTTGTGTCATGGTGTGCAATCATTTTTGGTTATTTCGCTTAGAACAAGGTAAACAGAGCCAGGATTATGCAATACCAAAAGCTTGTTTTTTTGGGATATACAAACTCACCAGCCAGTATAGTTATTAATCAAAATAAATAATATATACAAGATTCAAGAGAACATTTGCATTACATGACATGCATTTGTAAGCATGTATACAATTTACCGGTGGATTCGTCTTTACAGTTCCACTTGATAGATTGGTGGCCTGGTTCGATGGAGCGGCACAACATGATGGATTATACTGCGGAGCTGGTGGAAAGATAACCATAAACCCTCAGATGTGTTACCGGTGGACTCTAAACTGCGGGCAAGGATCCAATATGAAAGCTGAACTCATGGGAGCATGGGCATCCTGTATCCTGGCAAGTCGACTACATATAAGTGAGCTTTTACTGCTTGGCGACTCCAAAATTACAATTGATTGGCTGAACGGACGTGCTGACTTCCATGTTGCGGACCTGATGAGCTGGAAGGAGAGAACACGAGAAGCGACCCAGTTGCTCAATCATATTACTTTCACCCACATCTACAGAGGGGAGAACATGGAAGCTGATATTCTTTCAAAAAAAGCACTAACTTTGCCTTCGGGACACATTCTCTTTACAAGATGGGAAGAAGGCAAGGAGGGACCCACCTCGAGGATCAATCTTTGAAAGACTCGACATGCGAGCAGCCCATCCATGGGATTGATTCTGGACTTGATGAGACTAGTTCTCCTTTTTGTTTTGTGTAGAATGTATGATTCTTCGACAAAATGCTTGTATTTCCTCATTGTTAGACCTGATATAACAGACTTGTATACTTTTATATCCTTCTGAATATAAAGCGTATTTTTTCTTGTTGAAAAAAAAAACATGTATACAATTTATAGACATGTATACCAAATAGATTATAAGATACCTTCTTACAATAAATGCACAACTATCAATGTAGCAATGGAATATAACTTGAATCATTTCATTTAAATGAAGAGTATAAGAGGTGAATACTTCTTTATGAATCTTTCTGTACATCATAGTTCTTTATTAAGCTTTCTGTAGTTCTATACTTATCTATTTTTAACTTTATGGATGCGTAATTAAGATGTACTTGGTTCACTATTAAGGTAGAAGGAATGATGTTTGTAATTTGAGTAAATTTAAATTGAAAAAAATTGTTCAAAACAAATCAATAACTTCACCTGTTAATAATCAATTATGAAAATAGACTTCAACGATCCTTGCGTTGCCTCTGGAAAAGGGCTAAAAAATAGCATAAAGTTCTCCGATTTGTTGGAAATGAATCAGTGGAATAATAAAAAGAAAGCAATATTGCCATTTGCGTGGATCTCCCAACTCTCCTATAAATAGAGAGCCTCGTTACAGAATTAACACTCGCAGAGGCTGTTGATATAATGGACCGAAGACTGGTGATGATGTGCAGGGTGCTCACAGTTTTGTGCCTGCTTCTACTCCCGTTCCTGTTAAATGTAGCTGCAGCTAAAGATGGCGGTGAATATTTTTCTGCTTGTACTGATTGTCCGAAGGATGCCTCTGGCAAAGAACATTGTACTATCGTAAAGAGTTGTGCTAAGTGTCCAGAGGATCTCTACTGCCATCGATATCCACGTCAATCAAACGGCCAGTACCGCTGCTGTCCCCTGCGTTCTTAATATTATTATTATTATGCCCTTTATCCGTTAAAGGGCCAATATTCCTCTCGTTCTTAATATTAGTATTATGTCGTTTATTATTCTGAACCGTATGTTCTTCTTTCAATAAATAAATGGGCGTACGAACCTGAGATTAAGAGGTCTAAAAATCCTATTGCAGTCGAATTTATTATATTTTTTATAATATTTAAATGATTTATATATGCATTTACCAAAGGACCTCTAGTTTGTTTACATTGACGATAGAGAATCTTCCAATTCCAAAAAAAAACTTCATTCGATTCTACAATTTACATACTATTAATTATCGTTTTGATATTCGTTCTTTGAAATGTGTAGTTGCATCGATATGATGTTTTCTTCTGAATAACCATTATATTCCAGTTTTATTTATTTATTTTCGAATAACTGAAGATGTAGCATTTTTTTCCTTAAATTTTTTGAACTCTCTAAAATAACCTAGATGTAAATACATGTAATGAAATGCTCTTTAATTAAAACTCATCTCATTTTCAAATCTCATTTTGTAAAACAGTTTATATTTTCTTGCGAAATGGGAAAGAGAAGACAATAATCACACACTAAAATTGTGTTTAGTGTTCTATTCATTCAATGTAATGATACACATAAATACAATAAAGATGTCTTAAGATAGATATACTATTTTGATCCTCAATAACCTCTTAAAATCTAGGAACACACTCTTTCTTTTAAAGACTAGAACTCTAGAGATAATAATGACTATTAAACTCAATAATAAAATATGATCACACACACTAAAGACAAGTGGGAGTTATATATCCCAATAATCCCCCTTTACGACAACTTGTCTTTACCATCGTCTCGTCAAGTATTCATGATTACAAAGTCCTATGAGCCAAAGCATCAACAAAGTCTATGTGTAGTCCAACTTGGTACTTTCTCTTTGTACCTCAATCATGCATCACCAAACTCTCAAAGTCTATATAAAGAGGCAACCATCCACCAGAATGTATGGGTAATCAACCTCTATAACCGTTGATTTAGTAGGATGTCTTTCAGGTACATGGTTCATTCAACCTCTTTATGAACTCCCATTGAATGTAAAACACATGGTTTATAGGAACCTCCTTGATCCGGATTTATAAATTGAATGAAAAGAGATACAAATGTATAACAAAGAAACATAGATAGATACAATGAAATTTTACATCTATTAATAAAGAGAACATGATGCAATTCTAATATCCATAATGAAAAAAACTTTCTTGAATGGTGGCAACTTATCTCTTAGAAGAGATGTGACGACTATGCTCATTCGCAAGAGGATTAGTACAATGAGGCTCCAAATGAATTTTTAACATAAAACATAAATGAGAAAACTTTAAACATCCAAAACACTAACCTTGGGAAATAAAACACCAAAAGGTTTGTGGGCCCTGATGGGAGTAGTTGATATATCAAATTTTCGAGGGCGTAACTTTTGCATACGATATTTGTTTGGCATGCTTGATACATCGTTGAAAAGGTTTAACCGAGGAGTACACATTTCGTTCAACATAGCATTTGTCTTTGGCTACATGTTAGGCATCAATCCAAAAACAACATTTTTTAGGGCCTCAAAATGACCTCAGAAGTTTGGGACCCAAAAAACTATAAAAAGATACCAAAATGAAAAATTGTTCTTTGAGCCAGTGTAATAGGTTGGTAGACATTGATATCCATCTGGACCAGTCCTCCAACCTTAGGAAACAATGGTATCCATTGCATTGAGCGCCCCCATCATATGGGGAAACTTATGTTGAACTTGGCCCCAGGTGGACCACTTTCCTGAGTACAAGAGCTTCCGTGATTTGACAACCCATAAAGTTGGATCCTATGTTGGGGAGTTCCTTTAATATGAGTGTCCTTCATCTGATCAATGGATACTAGTTCCATGAACTCAAGGTTGAGCTCTGTTGGTTTCAACTACTCTATGATCTCTGATGTGTTCAATAATGGTGGGAAGTATGGTCGAACGAGGTCCCCATTGAACACTAGGTACAGGCCAAGGAATGGAGGAATATTTATCTCAAAAGAAATGTCACCCATACACTTGGTGATTGTGTAAGGTTCTTAGGAAAGTGGATGAAGCTTATGATGTTCCCTTCTAAGGGGTTGTTTCTACAAATGCAACCCGACCTTGTCTCCCACCTGAAACTTGTGTGGAACCTAGTGTTGATCATGGCACTCTTTGTACTTAGCATTGGATTTCTACAAAATGTCATGGACCTTTTGGCGGATGTGTTGAATTCGTTCAATGAACTTGGTTTCTTTGTCAGCCTCAGACTGAAAATGGGAAGTTTTTTTCTATGTGGTCACAAGGGGTATTACGAAATCAATGGAACCTAATGGTTGAAATCTTAGTCCCACCTGAAAGGGGTTGTGGTCAATTGAGCTATGGAGAGCTCTATTGTAGCTGTGTTGAACATAAGGGAGACTTTCATCCCATGTGCATTGATGCTTGGAGTTGTACATGAGCAATATATGAACAATCATCCAATTGACGACCTCTGTCTAGCCATTAGTTTGAAGGTGGAAGGAAATGGATTCGGTGATCTTGGTGTCCAATAATGACCATAGGCTCAACCAAAATGTGTAGGAACCTGTTTTACTGATATGATATCATGGTTTGTGGTATCCTAAAATGTACCCACACCTGTTCAAAGAAAATCTTAGCAGTGGCCTCTACTGTGTTACTCTTCTTGCAGGATGTCAGAATGTCCATCTTAGAAAACCAACCAACAGCCACAAAAACAAAGTCATTTCCATGCTTGGTTGAAGGAAGTCTAGACTTGTAGTCCATCGATATGGATTCTTAGGGCCTGTTGGGAGTAGGAAAAGGGGTGCACATGCCTTGCTTCTTAGTGGTTGGTTTGGAAATGATGAATGTAGTGCATGCCATGATATAATATACTTGTTGACATCCTGTCGAATTTTGAACCAATATAAATTCTTATGTTCTATAGCCATGGTCTTTTCCATGCCAAAATATTCTACCATCGTATTGTAGTGAGCTTACCAAATCATCTTCGCATGGTCACTTGAAGAAACATACAGGTGACCCATATGGAATAACAATCCATCATGAAGGTTAAATTCAATGATAGTTTCCCCTATTCCCAACATCTAGCCCGTGGTAGCGAAGTTAGGATCGCTCTTGTAGAGTTGGGGCCACTTAAAGGAATCATATCCACAAGAGTGGAGTGCCATGGTTAGGGAAACAAATATAGGTATACTAAGGCAGTGAAATACATGATTGATGATCCCTTTATTATATTTAATGTTGAGATGGAATTGTTGCAAGTATGTGGACAAATTTTGATCAAAGTCATTCTGTAGTTTTCCTTGTGTCTGTATGAACTATAGAAGCTTGTGATCAGTGTGGATGAGTCTCTCCTTCTTGAGAATGTAATGCTTCCATTGGAGGTGGGTTTGTACAATGGAACACATTTCTTTATCATAGGTGGGGTACTTACGAATGAAATGTGATAGTGTCTCACTATGATATGCCAGTAGATGACCATGTTGAGTGCGAAGTGTTCCCATGACATGTAGTCTGAAACATTGTTCTCAATCTCGAAAGGTTTATGTAGATTAGGTAAGGAGAGTATTGGGGTTGAGCACAAATGGTGTTTCATATCATCGAACACTTATTGTTATGAGTTCCCCCTTGTGAAATTTTTCTTTCCACCACCCTTGGTCACTTGGTCGAGGATCACTTGGTTGACGACTCATGCAATATGGGAAAATCCCAACAAAAACCTATGATAGAAGTTGTCAATTCCTAAGAAACTTCAAAGTTTGGTCATTGTGGTTTGGGCTGACTAGTAATGAATGGCATGTATCTTGGATGGATCTACATGCACACCATGCTCAAAACAATGTATCCTAGGTATTGGACCCTGTTCATGTCGAAGGAGAATTTTTCCAGGTTAGCATATTGTGTGTGTTGCCACAAAGTGTGAATGACCTGTTGAATATGCTACAAGTGTTCTATCCAATTCTCGATAAAAATGAGGATGTCATCCAGATATACCACCATAAAATAATTGGTTAAGGGACGCAAAAATTCATCCATCAACCTCGTGAAATTTGTTGTAGAATTTGTTAAACCAAAATGCATGACTAGCCATTCGAAAAGACCCTCTTTGGAATTGAAAGGAGCCTTTCATACATTAGTCTGTTCTATTGGGACCTAGTGGTATCTGGACTTCAAATCAATATTAATGAAGTACCTGTCCCCCTATAGCTGGTCAAGAAGGTTGTCAATTCGGGGAATTGGGTATCGATTTCTGACTATGATTTTTTTAGGGCCTTGTAATCAATACAGTGTCACCAGGTCCCCTATTGTTTCTGCATGAGTACAATTGGGATTCCACAAAGCGACAAGTTGGGTCAAATGTTCCCCCTCTGAAGAAACTCGTTACTCTTGTATCTAACACTTGATTTCCTCATTTTCCATCAAAGAGTAACAGTATATTGTCCCATTGGGTAGCAATGCATCAAGGGTTAGATTGATTGAATGTTTGACCTGACAGTGCAATAATACCCCGATGGATGAGGAGAATATTTATTTGTATTCTTCCATGACCTTTTCCACCTACTCTAGAGAGGCCTTGGAGAGGCCCTGTATAGAATCCATGGATGTGGCAATGACCTTTTGTTCACTTTGAGAGTGAATCGTGAAGAATACAAATTTCATGGTCTGGGAAATAACCTTGTTGCATTGCTTATCAAAGATCAAAGAAATGGTGGTAGGCAGATCTACCTATGGTATCTTGTACAATTGTTTACCAAAATTAATAATAACACTATGATGTTTAGAGTCATATACAACATGATGTTTCCACAAGTATGTTTGGCCTAAAAGAAAATAAAAAATTGAAAGGGGGGAAAAATCACACAATACCTCATCGTTGAAGGGATTGATGTCATAGGGCATGTGGCAATGTTGTCTAGCATGAAGATATCTCCCTTGGTGGATCCACCTGATGGTGTATGGTTGCAGGTGTGATGTCATCGATAGGTCCAACCTCTGTTGACATCAAGTTCTTTTGTCTTTTGATATCGAAAATGAAATGTAGTGGAGTACCCTTCACCCACATCTACAAGTGAAAAATGAGCTCACCTTCCTCTAGTTCTTCTGGTTAACTTGGCTATACCTTAGTGATAGTGATAATGGAATTGGGTTCTACATCAATGATTTTCTTCCCCTTGACTGGATCTTACTTAAGGTTGGAACCTGCCTTTGACTATGAGGCTTTCATCTCGACCACCAACGATTACTTAGAGTTGCATTCATCGCTGTTATGCAAGGGGAATTTATGGAATTCACACCACTTCCCAGTGTATTTCTCTGTCTTTTCATTACCCTTCTTTATTTCCAGACTTAAATGGTTGTCTTGAGGTGGTCCATATTTTCTCTATCCTTTGTTCTGTGGGTTGGGGTCACCTTTTCCTTGCTTCTTCTGTGAGGAATTTTCAGATCCAAACTCCCACTTCTTTTGTTTAAATCTTTTCTCGATTTTGAAAACATATCGATAAGTCATTCCTAGTGATGAGTTGTTAAGAAAATCCATTTTTTCTTCGATGTATATATGCATAAAACCGTGGTAATTGAGAACTATATTTCATTCAGAGTGTTTGATACCCAACTTGGTGCATAGGGTACAAAATATATTTGTGAACTCTACCATTGTTTGGTCCATTTCCTATCATTGTGTGGTCCATATCATGTACTGGTCATCATAGCTTCCAATAGGGTAGTATTGTTCCTTAATAACATACCTGAAAGAATCCCAAGTGCGTGCGATCGCAAATATTGCAAATTCCTCAGTGGCCCTTTGCTCACAATAAGTCTCCCACCAATCCTTGACATGGGGGACATCCTTAAGGAGAGCAAAGGTAATATTTTCTCTATGGGAAAAATCATGGAAAGAAAAATATCCTTCTAGTAGATTCAACCGTTTATTTAGAGCATCAACACCTATTTGAGATTCAAATATAGGAATATCAAAACTCGCTTGTACCTTGAAGGGGGTAGCTCCTCCGAAGTGGATTTTTTATGAAGATGCATCGATTGTTGGCAGTTGTCGAAGGATATATGAAAAATTATCCATCATCTCGTTCCTCTGTCATGTGAGGGATTCTTTGAGCAACAATTTAAAATTATCTCCTACTCCCTCATCTCTCTTTTCTTATTCCATCGGAGGATGTCCAGGTCAATAAGGACATTCTTTCAAGGCATCGAGTACTTCAAGTCCCAATTCCTTGTACCCTGACCTCTTTTGGGGCATGCACAAAGAAAAAGATCAAGATAAGACTACTCTAATACCACTGATCCATATTTATAAATTGAACAAAATGAAATACAACTGCATAACAAAGAAATACACATGGATACTGTAAAACTTGATTTCCATTAATAAAGAGAACATTCTGAAACTATAAAATGCAGAATGAAACAAACTTGCTCAAATGGTGGCAGCGTATCTCTTAGAAGAGATGAGACGACTATGCTCATTCATAAGAGGATCAATACAATGAGGCTCCAAAGGAATTTTTAGCATAAAACATAAATGAGAAAACCCTAAACATCCAAAACCACAATCCTGAGAGATGAAATGCCAAAATATTTGTGGACTCCGATTGGGGGTAGTTGATACGTTAAATTCTCGAGGGCATAACGTTTGCATACGATCTCCATTTGGGGCACTCAATACACCCTTCGAAAGGTCTAGATGAGGAGTACATATTCCATTTGTCCTAGCATCTTATTTCATCTACATTGCAGGAACTATAGAGATAAAAAAACATCATTTAGGGCCTCAAAACTATCCTAGA
>WSFP011343253.1:0-36773 GCA_009831015.1 Picea engelmannii
GATTTCCTCCTTTGCAAATATCTCAACATCAAATCATAACATAATGAGGAATTAGGTCGAATTCTTCCCGATCTAATTCACCATTGTCATCACTTAAAGCTAGGCGTTTTTCCTCCTAAGGTGAGTAATTAATTAATTAAGTCCCCCTTTAACACCTTTTCGTTCTATTTCTTTGTTGACTTAGGCTTAAGTGACTTTTCCTATGCTTTTGGCTTAATTCATCGTTTAGCCACCAAATCACCCTTATTTCTCCTCTTGTTCCCTGTTTGTGCATGCAGCCTGACTATAGTCTACAGGAACAAATAGACTACTAAGTCACTCCCTGCTGGCCTACTCTTGGGAACGAGACATCACAGTGCTCCCTTCCTGAGATTGCTCGTCCTCAAGCAACATCAATCCTGGGTGCTGCAAAATATGCTCTCCCTCCCATGTGGCATCTTCCACTGGAAGACCCCTCCATCTAACCAAGCACTCCCTGATGACCCTGCTCCTCAACCTGCATTCTCTCTGCTCGAGCACCTCCTTCGGCACTAGCTCCAACTGGCCCTCCTCATCCAAGGGTGGCAACTCCTCTGAAATGCTGACCTGCTGTCCCACTGCCTTTTTAAGGTAAGAAACGTGAAAGACGTTATAAATCTTGCTACACTCCGGTAGCTCTAGCTCGTATGCCACCGCGCCTACCCTCCCGATGACTATGTATGGCCCATAAAATTTCGGCTTCAACTTCTCTGTTCCGCTCCTCTTCAAGGAGATCTGTCTGTATGGCTGTAATCGCAGAAAAACCAAATCCCCTACCTCAAAACTACGCTCGACTCTACCTGTCTGCATAGATTTTCTGCCGGTTCTGAGTTGTCTACAAGTTTTCCCGCACTGCCTGCAGAATCCTTTGGCTCTCCACCCAGTCTTTGGTCCCCAGGACACTGCTATCCCCAAACACGGTCTCCACAAAAGAGGGTGCATCGTATCCATACAATGCTCTGAATGGTGACATCCTGATAGACATATGGTAAGTTGTGATGTAACAATACTCACCCATGTGCGCTGCTGCCCTCCCACATAGTTCCTCAGATACCCCTCCATCCATTTGTTGACAATCTCTGTCTGTCCATCTGTCTGTGGGTGGTAGCTGGTACTCGTAGCTAGCTCTGTGCCTGCCAACCGAAAAAGCTCCTGCCAAAACGCGCGGATGAAGCGCCCATCTCTATCATTAACTATCTGCCTGGGTAAACTGTGCAATCGGAATACCTCTGTGAAAAACAACTCTGCTACCTGTATGGCCTTGTAGTCCATGGGTATGGCAAAGAAATGTGCAAACTTGGTCAGCTTGTCGACCACCACAAATATACAGTCCTTGCCCTGCACTCGAGGAAGGCCTGTGATGAAATCCATAGAAATGCTCTCCCACTTTTACTTCGGAATGGGTAGATGTTGAAGCAAACCTGCGGGGTGTGTCTGCTCGAACTTGTTCTGCTGACAAGTCGTGCACTCTCGGATGTGTTTCAGTACATCATCCTTGAGACCCTTTCATGAGAATCTCTCCCTAATCTGCCTATACGTTTTGAAGTACCTCTGATGCCCTATTGTAGGCGAATCATGACACACCTTCAGAATTTTCCCCTTCATGGTAGATTCTGAAACCAAGTAGATACGTTCCTTGTAGAAAATGATGCCATCTAGAACCCGGTACCTATCATCAACCACCTGTCCATCCATCACCTCACAAGCAAATTTGTTTTTGGAGTACTCCACCAACAAATGAGCTTTCCAATCTGTGCAAATGTCCATCATCGAACACCCTGGTGGCCTCCTGGACAAGGCATCTGCTACGACATTTCTCTTTCCCTTGACATACTCAATGTCAAAGTCAAAGGCTTGGATCTTTGAGATGCACTTCTGCTGTCTCTCAGTGAGGTCTTTTTGATCTAGGAAATACTTGAGACTGTTGTGATCAGTCTTCACTACAAATCTGCTGCCTACCAGATACTGCTTGAATTTGGTTTAAGGAATGCATGATTGCTAGCATTTCCTTGTCGTAAATATGATAGAGTCTCTCCGACTCGTTGAGCTTCCTGCTCTCGAATACAATGTGGTGGCCTCCCTGCATCAAAACTGCTCCAATCCCCGCCCCTGATGTGTCACACTCTAAGACGAAGGGCTGTGAGAAATTCGGAAGGGCTAGAACAGGGCATGTGCTCATAACCTCCATTTTCTCAAATGTCTGTTGTGCGGCGTGCCTTCTTTGGCCACTGAAAGGCGCCTTTCTTGGTCAAATCTGTGAGCGGTGCTCCCAACTGTGAAAAGCCTTTGATGAACCGCCTGTAGTAACTGCATAACCCAAAGAATCCTCTCAGCTCCGTGAGGTTCTTGGGTGTTGGCCAATCCGAAATGGCCCAGATTTTCTCTTGATGAACCTATACTCCCTGCTCACTGATGATATGCCCCAAATACAATAGTTCTCTCATGCCAAACTCACATTTGGACTCCTTGGCATATAATGACTGTGCTTGCATAATGTCTAAGAACTCCTCCAAATGTGGCAGATGCTCGTCCCATGTCCTGTTGTAGATTAGTATATTATCGAAGAATACCAGAAGGTATTTCCTCAACTGACCTCTGAAGATGTGGTTCATGCAAGATTGGAAAGTGGCAGGTGCATTGGTCAATCCAAATGGCATGACCAAGAACTCAAAGTGTCCGAAATGGCATCAGAATGTTGTCTTCTCAATATCTTGCTCCCTAATGTTGATCTGATGATATCCTGATCGCAGATCAATCTTGGTGAAGAAAATTGCCCCATGTAACTCGTCCATCAACTCATTTATGCGTGGAATGGGGTACCTATTCTTGATCGTTTTCTTGTTGAGTGCTCTGTAATCAATGCACATCCACAACATGCCATCCTTTTTCAATATCAAAACGACTGAAGATGCAAAAGGACTCATGCTGGGCCTGATGTGCCCCATCACAAGCAATTCTTTGATTGCTTTCTCAATCTCGTCCTTGAATTTCTTGGGGTGCCTATAGGGCGTGGTGATCACCGGTGTAGCCCCCGCCTCCAACTCGATCGTGTGCTCAAATCCCTTGTCTGGTGGTCTCCCTGGTGGTATCGGCCCAAACACTGGCTCATACTGACTCAGAAGCTCTCTGATCTGTGGATGGTAATGCTCTCTGCCCTCTGAATCCTTCCGCGTGGTGATCAAACACTCTGCTGCATAGGCCACATCGCCGTGACGGAAGATCCGCTCCATCCTTTTTGCTGATACTACTCGTGGTGCTCTTGTAGACATGCCTCTCAACACCACTCTCGATCCACTGGCGTCTCTGAAGCTCATTGTCAACGTCTGATAGTTGAACCCAATCTCCCCCAATGAATATAACCACTATACCCCTAATACGACATCGGTATCTGATAGCTCAACTACATAGAAGGTATCTGTCATGGTGTAGTTGCCTAGTTTGACCTCTAGATCTGGGATCATGTCTAAACATGTCATTGTGTACCCATTTTCCACTGCCACGTGGAATCCCTCAAACTCCTCAGTGCGTAACCCCCTCCTGGCTACCAAGGATGCATCTATGAAATTGTGGGTGCCCCCACCATCAACTAAAGCGGTCATGTGTTGCCCATGTACAAGTCCCTTGAGCCTGAGAGTGTTGTACCTGGGTGCTCCTGAAAGGGTTGCTATGGTTCCCCCTTTCACCTCTCTACGAGGTCTGGTCTCCTCCTTGGGCGATGCCCATGCTGGTATTTGAGGTTTCTTTGGCTGCTGCTCTGGCCCATGTGTGGTCTTATCCTCTGAATCACTGTCTGCTTGTGCCCCGATATCCTCATCCTCCTCCTCGCTGTCTGATTCCACTTCAATGTATTGGATTTGTCCCTTTCCCATGCATCTATGCCCTGGAACCCAAGGGTCTCTGCAAGAGAAGCAAAGCTTCTTCCTCATCAACTCTCGCCTCGTGTCATCATCCAATTTGGGCTTACCCTTCCATTTCCTTTGAGGATTTCTCTGATCCTTGTCTCTCTGTGGTACATAGGGTTTGGTAAAGGTTTTTGGTTTTAGCGTCGAGTCCCCCATGTCTCTCTTGCGCACAATGGCCTCCTGTAAGGTGTGAGGCATGAAAGCCTTAACCCAACCCCTCAATGGTTCTGTCAATGCCTCAATGAACAACATCACCAATCTGTGCTTTGATATATCATATACGGCCACTGTCTTCCGCTGGAACTCTGAGATGAAGGCCTCAATTGATCCAGTCTACCTCAACTGTGTAAGGTCCTTGAAGTGGAGCTCTGGATCTCTCATGTCAAATCTCTCCATCAACCTCTCAGTGAACTCCAAATATGAAGTAATGTCGCTGTCACCCAACGTCACCAGCCCATGGTACCACCACTCGTGTGCCTCCTCCTCCAAGTGCATTGTGGCGAAGCTGATAGCTTCCGACTCTGTCATTGGGTTAATCTTGAAGTATGCGTCAAGCTTCTGAACCCATGCCTGAGCTGAGCAACGTGATGATCCATAGAAAGTAGGAATATTCAACTTTCCCACTTTCTTGATGAAATCCATGTTGTGAGTTTGCCCGTTGCCTCTCTGTGCCTCCCGGGGTCTGTTTCGATATTTGATCGAACAATAGTCCATCAAACTCATGTCTGCATGGAACTTTGGTCCTAGTGCCAAGTAGTCTCTCCTGTACTCCCCGAACGGATCCTATGGCACCACCTGTCCCTAACCCGACTGTCCTCCTGTCGGCCCTGACTGTCCCAATGACTGTCCTGCCTGGAATTGTGGGTATAAAGGTCGGGGAATCCTCCCAGATGAAGTGTAAGCTCAGACTGGTGAAGGGTTTGGACTAGCCTCGCCCTGAGATCCACTGGCTCCACCTCCCTGGTGTCCCCCTGAACCACTCGGCCCTCCTGTGGTGTTGGAAACTATTGTGCTCATGCTATGGTGGAGCATCTGTGCACTAATAGCCATATGCTGTATGGCGTTCATCATGTCTCTCTATCCCCTAGCTAGGTCATTCAACATGGCCTATGTACTGTCAATATGTGTCTCGGGGCCTTTCCCCCTACCCTTGGGTGTCTCACGCCTGTCACCCATAGTCCTCTCTATCTCGACCTCTGTGTCTGAACTGGTATGCTCTTTGTCCTCTATCTCTGGTTCTGTATCTAACTGAGTGTGGAAGGGGGTGTAATCCCTTCGGTTTCTATCCCTCCTATCTCTGCTATGACCTCTGCGGTACTGAATGTACTCGTTCCCAATATGTCCTCGCCCCTCTGGGTATTCTTCACCTGTTCCCGGATTCATGGGGTCATGAGAAGCACTTCTTCACAGGCTGGCAGGAAGAAGGCTCTGATTCCACTGAAATATCTCTGATCCAGCTGATCTGGATATCTACTGATGAAGTACGGTTTTGTCACTGAAGTCTGATACTTTGGGGGTTTCTGGATGTGTTTGAGTTAATGTGTGAATATGCTTGGTGATTTTCGCATGTGTGTTTCATTCATTAAGTGTTTTAGTAGTATAAATATAATGCATGCGAAAGAAAGGACAATACAACTCACTGATATATATAATGAGGAAAAAGCAGGAAATACAATAATAAGCTGGAAGCAGATATACTAATCATCAATTAGATCTCATGGATCCTCACTGGAATACAAATCAACTAACAAGAAATATCCGTGATCATAAGAATGAAGGCTGATCTGTGCATGCACGGATAGATCGACAAAAAGCAATGCGGATGCTCATGGTAACTGCTATAGAATCTGGAAAACTCGCCCTGATGGCGATACCCGTCGGAATGGACTGGAAACTGTCTCAAAAGAAGTGCCCTGGCCTCTAGGCTGATCCTGGTGATTGTCGGACTGAAGATTCGACCTCTGAAGCTTCGGATGTCACCCCCTGGGGGTTTGCGTACCTCCTGGGCTGTGGGAGTGTGCCCTAGTGATCCCACCAGCAGAATCTGACAATGTATGACTCGAAACAATCGTCTTGGCCTCCTCTATAATGGGTTGGAAGGGTTTCCTTAGATCTGCTCCGGAATACCCCCTGGAACCCCAAATGTGCTTCCTTGAGAGCTGCGCCGTAATTGACTATCAGTTGCGTTCTAGGAGATTCCACCGTCAGAAAATGACGACAGGTGGCTCAAAAGGTGCGCCCTAACTAGCTCTCTAATGGGTCGGAAGGGATCTGCAAAACACTGAATTGTCTCATGCGACCACACAAACCCTCTCTCTAACCCTTGTGCCCTCACTGGCTGAGCTGCGCAATCACTGAACTGGATACCTGAAATGCATGGTGAAATACCTGGATGGTATCTCCGATAGGCTAGGGTGTGTCTCTCAATACCAAAACTGATCAATGGTGGTGGTTTCCTCCAGAAATCCACAAAGCAACAAGGGGGTCGATTTCCTCCTCCTCTGCAAATATCTCAACATCAAATCATAACATAATGAGGAATTAAGTCGAATTCCTCCCTTTATACTCTTCCCGATCTAATTCACCATTGACATCACTTAAGCTAGGCGCTTTTCCTCCTAAGGTGAGTAATTAATTAATTAAGTCCCCCTTTAACACCTTTTCGTTCTATTTCTTTGTTGACTTAGGCTTAAGTGACTTTTCCTATGCTTTTTGGTTTAATTCATCGTTTAGCCACCAAATCTCCCTTATTTCTCCTCTTGTTCCCTGTTTGTGCCTGACTATAGTCTACGAGAACAAATAGACTACTAAGTCACTCCCTACTGGCCTACTCTTGGGAATGGGACATCACATCTTGGAGCAGGCGCTGGGGCAAAGTGTAGAGACGGAGTGTCGATTCCCAAAAAACCACCTTTTTATACATTTTAATGCATATAGGTTCAAAAAAACATGCAGAATGCCAAATTAGTTGCCGAAATATTAAAACATAGTTTTTTGTGCTACGACTTGCAGATGAATACTACATTATTTAGAAGTTAGAAATGCCATATTTAGTAGATTAATCATTAGAGCATCAACCATTTAGCGCACAGATAACATGTTGCATTAACTATTTAGCCATTACAATCTCACAAAGCTTTAAACTAGATAGCAGAAAGTAGACTATAAATTTATAAAATGAAATAGGCCATCATTACCATACAGTTATAGCATGCATTATGATACAAGATGTTTACAAAATAGGCCATGTGCCCAATTTAAAAATAGACATTAGAAACTGAAAACACTAAAGTGAGTTAAAGTAGTAAAGTCTGACAAATTTAGATATTAAAAAAAACAATTCGTTATTCTAATTATACTATCTACTTGGTTGTCTTCTTGCCACTAGCAATTTCTAGTTCTCTTGATCTAATATTAGGTGTATTAAAAACACTGGTACGGGAACTGCCACAAGCTACATGGTGCCCACATGGTCATGGATGTGAAGTTGAAGCCCTTGTGGTTGGAGTGTTGTTGACAATGGCAGTTGATGGGGGCGGGATCTTAGCATGTTCAACATCTAGAGTCTCCTAGCCTTAAAAATAAGATTGGACTCCAAGTTTTCCAAAACTATTGCCCCATCCTCCAAATTAGACTCCTCTAGATTTTTGTCCCAAGTCTTTGTTGAGAAATGTAGCTCGAGTAGGAACTTCTTGCACAGGCTTCAATGTGAACGTGCAAGAAGTAGTTTGAGACATTTCTTTGGTGACCAACTTTGGAAAGGCGATCTCTAATCTTGCAATTTCACTTGAAAAATAAATAATAAAAGTGAAAGTCTAATGTTTTGAAGTCAACTAGTTTTAGGAATCTAAATGAAATATTCTAGAAGTTCTAAAACATTAGTGACTTGGATTAGTATTTAATCTTGGCCTTACATCTCAAGATTGAGATAGGTGGCAGCTAAGATTGAGGAGATTAGTTATCTTCTCTCAAAGCATAAATAGGACAAGATAGGAGAGGTCAGTCACACACATGGGAAGACAACAAGAGAGCTGGAATAATCAAAGAGAAGAGGAGCAGATTACTGAAGTGACCAGCAAGTACAACAGGCCATATAGGCCGTACCACTGTTGTAGCAATCCTTTCTTCATGCACAAGCTGTGCATCCTCAGATTTGGTCGTATACCCTCAGATCTGACCGTATAGTGCTATTTGAGGTGATTTTATTGACCATACAGCTGCTGGTGCAAAGTAGGTTGCGGAGGTCACCTTGTAAACTTTGATCAAAGAAACGAAAATAGAGCTGGAAGAGGGCAGAGTGCATTCAAGGAGAAGAAGAGGGCTAAAGTGACTAGCAAGTACAGCAGGCCATACAGGCAGTACCACTGTTGTAACAATTCTTCATGCACATGCCGTATATCCTCAAATCTGGTCGTACACCCTCAGATGTAGCCATACACTGCTGTTTGTGGTGATTTTATTGACCGTACAGTTGCTGGTTCAAAGTAGGCTGCAGAGGTCACCATGTAAGCTTTGATCAAAGGAATGAAAAGCTGATCTGAAGGAGAAATCCCTATGTATGTGTTTTATTTCTTCCACTATTCATTTTTCAGTTAATGTGTGATGGATGCAATGTTCAGAAATTCAATTTTTTTCTGTTAAATAAATTATGTTTTTGAGTTATTTAATGAGAGAACATTAGGACAACAGTCACCTAGGATTGAAAATTCACATGGTATTAGAGCCAGGTTCTTTGATTGAGATTCTCAAGGGTTTATAGCAGTAAACCAAATGCCAGAAAGAAGGACCAACAATTAGAGCGGGTTTCATTATTTCTTTAAAGGACTAAATTTTCAGATCCGGGAGTTTGTGCATTAGAGTGCAGAGATGGCCTTAGCCAGCCTTAGATTTGAGGATAGACTGGATGGCACCTCAAATTTCTTGTCATGGAAAGTGAGGGTTGCACTCTTATTAGAAGAGAATGATCTTTGGGATATTGTTAAGGATGTTGTGCCTTCGCCTACAGATCCGCAGCAGTTGGTAGCTCACAAGAAAAAGGAAGTGAAGGTCAAGCGGGTGATCTTGGACACCATAAAGGATCATTTGATCCCTCATATATCTGAAAAGAAGATGATAAAGTAGATGTTTCATGCCTTAGTAAACCTCTACTAGAGTGAGGACATAAACATAAAGATGATATTGCGAAACAAACTTACATCCATAGAGATGACTAGATCAGATTCAGTGACAAGTTACCTTATGAAGGTCACACAAATTTGTGATACTTGCAACAGTTGGGAAGAAGATTGTAGATACAAAGCTAGTGAACTTGGCATTGAATGGGTTCCTAGCTTCATGAGAATCGTTTGTTAAGGGTATTTGTGCTCATGAGAACCTTCCTAACTTTGAAAGGCGATGGGATGACTATATCCAGGAGGAGACTTGGATGGTTGAAGGGTAGCAAGAAGGGTGGTGATAAGAATCTAGCTCTGTTTAGTCAGACAAATAAAGGTAGAGGTAAAGCACCAAGCAAGGGTAAGGGAAAGAGTGAGGAGTTAGCCTCACAACCAAGAAAGAAGGACTTGAGTAAAATCAAGTGCTTCATTTGTCATAAGCATGGTCATTATGCATCACAGTGTCCATATAAGAAGGGTAAAGGGAAGCAACAACAGAAGCAAGTAGTAGCCTTTGCAGAAACTTAGATGAAGGCGTTTGATGCCAAGTTCAAGAAGAATTTGTTGATGGTCTCTTGCCTTTCTACCAACACGGTTCCTAGGAATGCATGGTATTTAGATAGTGGGGCATCTCATCATACGACATCAACCCGACCATTATTTTCTAGTCAAACGATGCAAGACTCAAGAGCATAGGTTGAGCTTGGTGATGATGCCAAGTACCCAGTAGTAGGCGTTGGTACTAGTCCCTTCTCACTCGAGTTAGATAACTCTTTATATTTTGATGATGTCTTGTTTGTTCCAAGTCTCGGAAACATTTTGCTTTCAATTTCGGTTATGGAGGATAAGGGCTATGTAGTTGGGTTCAAGAACCAACAAGTCCTCATTAGGCCGAAGGAATCTAGCCCAAATACAACTCAAGTAATAGGGGTTAGAGAAGGTGATTTTTATAGGTTGTAGGGTGAACCTATTTGAGCCCTAGTTCATAACAATGATAGCTTGTGCGAGTTGTGGCACAAGAGGATGGGGAACTTGCATTACAGGGTGTTGCCTATTCCGAGAGAGATAGTTGCAGGTCTTTCAGAGTTTACTATTGAGTAGCATGGAGTATGAAGAGGGTGCACGCATGGCAAGCATGCCAAGGTTGTTTTCTCAAGTAGCAAGCATAAGTCGAAGGAGATTCTAGACCTAGTGCATTCAGATGTTTGTGGATCAATGTCAGTAGCATCAATTTTAGGAAGCATGTACTATGTTTTCTTCATTGATGACTTCTCTCTTAAAACTTGGATCTACTTCCTAAAGACCAAGGATGAGGTCTTTAGCAACTTTCAGGAGTTCAAAGCACTAGTTGAAAACTAGACAAAGAAGAAGATCAAAGTCTTGGGATCGGACAATGGGGGTGAGTATACCTCCAAGGAGTTCGATGGTTTTGCAAGGAATCAAGAATCAAGAGAGGGATGACTGTTCTGTACAACCCACAACAGAATGGGGTTGTAGAGCGGAATAATCAATCCATCATAGGGGCTTCTAAGGCCATGATTCATGACCAAGACTTGTTGATGTTTCTTTGGGTAGAGGCATGCAACACAATAGTCTACATCTAGAACTAGTGTCTTCACAGGATCTTGGAGGACAAGACACCATAAAAGGCATTTAATGGTGTGAAGCCATAGGCAAATCGTTTTTGCATCTTTGGCTGTCTAGTTTATATCTAGTACCAATAGAGAAGAGGACCAAGTTGGAGCCCTCCAGTAGGAAGGGATTATTTGTAGGTTATAGTGAGACTTCAAAGGCCTATAGGGTCTCTATTTTTAGAGCAAAGGAAGATAGTAGTGAGAAGGAATGTAAATTTTGAGCAAGTATTTACATCCAGGTAATCCCATGAACCTATTCTAGTGATAGAGGATGAGGAGCTTGAAGCTCCAAAGGTTGAGCCCTGGTCATCTGTGACTTCCAGAGCAGTACAACAACTTTCAAGTGAAGAGGAGGAGACAGTAGCCCCTTCCACTTCTATCAAGTGATCTCGATGGTTCACTTAGACATAAAGGGATGCTCAGGAGTATGTTGAGGCTCCTAGGAGCACATTTAGGGAGAAAAGACGTTTGAAGAAGTTTCCAGATTACATGGCATTGACGAACAACATCATAGATTTCGAGCTTTCCAGCTTTCAAGAGGTAGCAGACTAGTAGGTATGGTAGGATGCCATGGTGGAGTGCACCTCCATCATGAAGAATGATGTTTGGGACATAATGGCAAGACTAGAGGGGAAGTCAGTGGTAGTTTTAGCTTGGTTTGGTGTCTCAGCTATGCCTATTGTCCCAGGCCAGCCGTGGGACACTTTAATCAACCCAGATCAACATTTTTTATCTCAGCCTTAGGGTTAGGTTTGCAACAAATTTCTGCTTGAGTGGTTTGTGGGGTCCAGGGAGAGAGGGCGCACCTCATGAAGGTGGCTGGGTGGTTTGTGGGACCCAGACCAAAGAGGGTGCACCTCTAGGTGGCTGCTAGTGGAGTGTGGGTCCCTGACTAGGGGGGCGCACCTCCTAGTGGAGAGTGGGGTCCAGCGGCCCCAACTCTCAACCATTGAGGCCAAGCCTTGGGACACTTGTCAAGGAGGATGGGAGGTTGCTAGGGAGATAAAAGGAGGCTGAGGGTGAGAGGACAGAACACAATTCTCATTTGTGAGTGAGCAATTGAGAGCTGAAGGAGGGCGCTAGAGCTAGAGTGAGTGGCTGAGTTTTGTAGCTGAGCAAATGCAGAACAGGGCAGCCATCTTCAAGGCGAATTGAGGGCTGAAGGAGCTGGGAAAAGGCAGCAAAATATAGTCTGAAGATTTCTGGGTGCAACAACCTTTCTGAGGACTGTACAGACCGTACAACAGAACAGCTTGGTGGCTGAGATCTCTGGGCTGTTCAATAGACCAGAGAGGCGCACTAGGAGGGCTGTACAACTGTGAAAAAGGGCAGCAACAACAGGAAAAATTTCTGCACTATTTGGAGAAGTGTTGGAGGGCCATATAGCTCCCAAAACACTGCTTATTAGTGTTGTAAGAAATTTCTTTGTTGCTGTTGTAAATTTCCAGAAATGACTGTAATTTTTGCCTAGAAGACTCAATAAAGCCCCTCCTTAGCTGGTTTTCCCCACACCGGGGTTTCCAGGGTAAGATATGGTGTTTGTGTTATTTATGTGCTTGTTCTGTATGCTTCCGCTGTTATATTTCCGTTCTATATTTCAGCTGTAGGTTTCTGCATAAATTCAGATTTTATATCAGCAGTAGTAATTTCTGGTTTAGTTAATTTATTGGCAGCAATCTCAGTGATTGAGATATAGGGCTAAATTCAACATGGTATTAGAGCTCAACTTCTGAGTACAGGACAACCAAATGACTTGTTGTGCATACCAGCAAGTCTAAATCAACAAGTGGACAAAAAACCAAGAGTGTGTGGGCAAAATAGGACAACATACTCAAATGGCCAGTGCAGGCTTGAGGGTTGAGGACAGGTTGGATGAAGCCTCAAATTTCTGTCTTTGGAGGGAGCGAATTGGCTTGGTGCTGGAGGAGAATGGGCTGCTAAAAATTGCAAAAGGAAAAGTGGTAGCCCTAGCTGATCCATTACAACTAGCCCATGCCAAGAGGGATGTCAAGGCCAGAAGGATTCTTGTGGATGGTGTCAAGGACCACATCATTCCACATTTGTCTGGCAAGAAGACGACAAGGGAAATGTGGGAGGCCCTGGTAAAGCTATACTAGTTTGACAACCAGAGCAAAGAGATGCATCATGCTGCTCAGAGAGAAGCTGAGAAGCACGAAGATGGCCAAGGGAGAGTCGATGGTCACTTACCTCACAAAGTTCACTCAGATTCGAGATGAACTTGTAGCAGTGGGAGAGACCGTGGACGAGACCGAGATGGTGAGGACAACCTTGAATGGCTTCACCAAGTAGTGGGGCGTGTTTGTCCGAGGGGTGGTTGCACGGGAGAAACTCCCTGATTGGGAGAGGTTGTGGGATGACTTCACCCAAGAGGAGATGCGAGTAGATGCATCTCAGGCTAGTCAACCGAAGAGTGAGGAGGAGGAGAACGTGGCTCTTCATGCAAAGAAGAGAAGTGGAGCGGGAGGCTCTAGGGACATGAGCAACTTGAGATGCTTTGCATGTCACGAAACTGTCCACTATGCCAACAAGTGTCCTAGCAAGAAGAAGAAGAGGGAGTCAGAGGTAGCAACTACAACATCTACTTAGATGGATGCATTTGCAGAGAAATTCGAGGATGAATTTCTCTGGTTGCCACTCTTTCTAGCAACTGTAGATTGGTTGAGTTTGAGGACAACAGGGCATGGTTCGTGGACAGTGGGTCATCTCACCATATGACGGGAATGAGGTCAGTGTTCCTTAGTATTTTGGAGACGGGCTCAGACTGCCATGTGAAGAATGGGGCGTGCACCAGACATGCAGTAATGGGGGTTGGATTCGTCTGATTCCAACTAGAGTCAGGAGTGTCTCTGGAGGTGGATGAGGTGATGTATGTGCCAGAGCTTAAGGTTAACTTGCTCTCTATATCAGCTCTGGAGGATATGGGGTATGATGTAATGTTCGCTTATGGACATGTGCTCATACAGGCAGAGGGAGCGGCCTTGGATGCAGTAGTGAGGCTTGGCATCAGGCAAGGGGTGCTGGGACAACTTGTAGGTGGGTCTAGGGGGATCTTGGACCAGAGATCAGTGTCAAAGAAAGTCAGCTGGTATGACTTGACATTGATGGCTGAGTGAGACAACACATCAAATCAGAGTGCAACAGAAGTAGCGGGTGGATATTCTGGTTCAGAGGGAGCAACTACAACAACAACAACATATTTGATTGGATCAGAGATTGATCCTGGTGGAGACACCTCCCTCGCTAAGAGGGAGTGTTAGTTTTAGTTCGGTTTGGTGTCTCAGCTGTGCCTATGTCCTAGGCCAGCTGTGGGACACCTTAATCAACCTAGATCAACATTTTTTATCTCAGCCTTAGGCTTCGGCTTGCAACAGATTTCTCCTTTAATGGTTTGTGGGGCCCAGGTAGAGAGGGCGCACCTCATGAAGGTGTCTAGGTGGTTTGTGGGACCCAGACCAAGGAGGGCACACCTCTAGGTGGCTGCTAGTGGAGTGTGGGTCCCTGACCAAGGGGGGCGCACCTCCTAGTGGAGAGTGGGGTCCAACAGCCCCAACTCTCAAGGAGGATGGGAGGCTGCTAGGGAGATAAAAGGAGGTTGAGGGTGAGAGGACAAAACACAATTCTCATTTGCGAGTGAGCAAGTGAGAGTTGAAGGAGGGCGCTAGAGCTAGAGTGAGTGGCTGAGTTTTGCATTTGAGCAAATGCAGAACATGGCAGCCATCTTTAGGGCGAATTGAGGGCTGAAGGAGCTCGACAAAGGCAGCGAAATATAGTTTGAACTTTGAAGATTTCTGGGTGCAGCTGGGCCGTGCAACAGCCTTTCTGAGGACTGTACAGAACGTATAACAAGCCGTATAGAGCCGTACAGCACAACAACTTGGTGGCTGAGATTTTTGGGCTGTTCAGTAGACTAGAGAGGCGCACTAGGAGGGCCGTACAACTGTGAAAAAGGGCAGCAACAGTGGGGAAAATTTCTGCACTATTTGGAGAGGTGTTGGAGGGCCATATAGTTCCCAGAACACTGCTTATTAGTGCTGTAAGAAATTTCTGTGTTGCTGTTGTGAATTTCCAGAAATGACTGTAATTTTTTCCCAGAAGACTCAATAAAGCCCCTCCTTAGCTGGTTTTCCCCACACTGGGGTTTCCAGGGTAACATCTGGTGTCTTGTGTTATTTATGTGCTTGTTCTGTATGCTTCCGCTGTTATATTTCTGTTCTATATTTCAGCTGTTGGTTTCTGCATAAATTCAGATTTTATATTAGGAGTAATAATTTCTGGTTTAGTTAATTTATTGGCAGCAATCTCAGTGACTGAGATATAGGGCTAAATTCAACAGTTAGTAGTGATTTCCAAGTGGCTCTACAAGATCAAGCGTGCAACAGATGGCAATAGTGAGAATTTCAAGGTGAGGTTCGTGGTGAGAGGGTTTTGCCAGAATAAGTGAGTGGACTATGAGGAGACATTTTCTCCAGTCACTAGGTACACTTCCATTCGAGCAATTATGTCCTTAGTTTCATTTATGGGATGGAGGATACATTAGATGAATGTGAAGAAAACTTCCCTTAATGGGATCATTGAGGAAGAAGTGTACATAGAGCAGTCTTGGGGCTTTGAGGTAAATGGGAAAGAGCCCCATGTTTGAAAGCTTTAGAAAGCAATCACCGAGAACATGGTATTCTAGGATAGATAGAATCTGCAGAGTATGGGCTTCACCAAAAGTGATGTAGATCCTAACTTATATTATATATTTGTTGGGACTGATTTGTGCATTTTGGTGTTGTATGTAGATGAGTGGTTTCTTATAGGTGCATAAAAGCTCATTGCAGGGTGCAAAGAAGACATGAAAGTCGAGTTTGATATGAAGGATGTTGACATGATGCATTACTTCTTGGGTTTGGAGGTTTGGCAAAAATCGGGGGAGCTTTTCTTTGGGCAGGGTAAGTATGCAGTTGAGATCCTAAAGAGGTTTTGGATGGAGGATTGCAAACCTATGGCCACACCCATGAACACTAATCTGAAGAAGGTGACAACTTCAGGTTTAGAGTTGGTGGATCCCATGTTGTATAGACAATTAATAGGTTCCTTGATGTATTTGCTCAATACTAGACCAAATATATGTTTTGCAGTGAACACCTTAATTTAGTGCATGGTGGATCCAAGGCAGGAACATTGGGGTAGTAGAAAAACATGTGCTAATATATTTGAGGGCAATAGTGGAGTATGGTCAAAGATATCTTGGAGATGGTGAAGTGAAGTTGCAGGGGTATTTAGTCTCAAATTGGGTAGGCAGTGCAATAGACAAGAAGGGCACCTCAAGGTGTTTCTTTAGCTTGGGATCAATGATGATATCCTAGTTTAGCAGGAAGCAGACTTCTGTGGCACTTAGCTCAACAGAGGGAAAATACTTTGTAGCGAGTACTACTAGTTGAGAGGCCATTTGGCTTCGCAAGTTAGTTACAGGACTGTTTGATTAGGAGTTGGATCCCATGGTGATTTACTGTGATAATCAGTGTTGTATCAAATTCTCTAAAAATCCAGTGTTTTATGACAGGTCCAAACACATAGAGATCATATATCACTTCATATGAGATAGGATTCAGAAGGGAGCAGTGAAGCTCTAGTATATTCCCATAGATCAACATGTAACTGATATTTTGAGCAAGCACTTAGCAAAACGGAAGTTCGAGGCATTCAGAGACAGACTTGGATTGGGCAAAATTCCTTCCTTGCTAAGAGGGAGTGTTGAGAAATGTAGCTTGAGCAAGAACTTCTTGCATAGGCTTCAGCGTGAATGTGCAAGAAGTAGTTAGAGACATTTCTTTCGTGACCACCTTGGAAAGGTGATCACTAATTCTATCTTGTAATTTCACTTGAAAAATAAAAGTGAAAGTCTAATGTTTTGAAGTCAACTAGTCTTAGGAATCTAAATGAAATATTCTAAAAGTTCTAGAACATTAGTGACTTAGATTAGGATTTAATCTTAGCTGTACATCTCAAGATTGAGATAGATGGCAGCTAGGATTGAGGAGATTAGTTATCTTCTCTTAGAGTATAAAATGACAAGATAGGAGAGGTCAATCACACACATGAGAAGATGGCAAGAGAGCTGTAAGAGGGAAGAGTGCATTTAAGGATAAGAAGAGGAGCAGATTGCTGAAGTGACCAGCACATACAGTGGGCCATATAGGCCGTACCACTGTTGTAGCAGTCCTTTCTTCATGCACAGGCCGTACACCCTTAGATCTGGCTGTACACTGTTGTTTGAGGCGATTTTATTGACTGTACAGCTGCTGGTTGAAAGCAGGCTACATAGGGCACCTTGTAAGCATTGATCAAAGGAATGAAAAGCTTATTTGAAGGAGAAATCCCTCTGTATGTGTTTTGTTTCTTTCGCTGTTCATTTTATAGCTAGTGTGTGATTGATGCAATGTTCAGAAATTCAATTTTCCACTTTTAAATAAATTCTGTTTTTGAGTTATTTAGTGAGAGAACATTAGGACAGTAGTCACCTAGGCTTGAAAGATTTAGTCTTATATGTTTTATTAGTGTTTGCTGCCTCACAGTAACGGGACAACAACCTCAAGTAATAGTGGACATAAACAAAGTTTTTTCCCTGTCTACATTGAACTTGTTTCCCTTCACACCCTGAATGAAGATGTAGGTGCTTCAACACCTCTTTGTAGAAAAAATGTTCACAACTTGTTAAAGCGTCCTCAGTGCCAAACACTGCAATTGTGAGGTAGGACCTCTATACAAGTTCCACCATTGGATAGGAGTCATCTTATCTTGATCTTTAACAGCATGGAAAAAACCAAATGGTCTTTGCCTGCTAATGCACATGAGATCACACTTAACCTCATCAGGGACTATTTTGTCTAATGCAATCATGTATCTGTTTTGAACCTTTGGATCTATGCATGGTCTTTTCCTCACCCCACCATCAGGTGTTGTTGAATTTAGCCATGATGTAGAATGATATTTTGTAGGGACACATGCTCAGACAGGGAGTGGAATATTTAGCTTTGTCCCACCACTTAACAAGCTCTTTACATAAATGCTGATACAAGGTTGCATCTCTAGGCCCATTAATGTGTTTGATCCAGCCTCCCAATCACTGTCTTATTTGAATTTGTGAATTGAGTCGTGTTATAAACATGCTTGGTGGACTGTAGGACATATTTAACTTCTGACCAAAAGTGACCATCGAGAATGGTTTCTTGCACCTCATAAGATAACTTTCTATTATATGTCTGCAGTGTCATCTCCCATCACTCAATCACCACCATATAAGCTAATGCCCGCCATACTTTCAAAAGTCCCTTGAAGATAGCTAGCAAATCTGGTATTTTGCAAGCTTAAGTAGCTCCAACTTAGAGTGAGCACATAAAATGTATTGGATGGCACTATGAATGGTGATGAATTTTATGATCCTCTTCCCTCTCTTGTATCTAGTATCGATCCATTTACAATCTTCAGTTTTTAGCTCAATAATATCATGCATCAAAAGGTTCAATGTGTGAACCAAACACCCAAACCAAAAATTGTAAGTATATACTTGATTAGTGATTACTCCTTTTGCCTTACAATTAGGTTCATCATCAATTATAACTGGTATGACATTCCATGACCAAATTTCTTTAATGGTTTTCAGTAAGAGATTTGGAATAATAGTAGTGGTATTGTCAAATGGTGAGGTGTCATAGGCTACAAGGAAATACCACACTACTAGTGTACACACTAAGAACACTTAACAATTGCACGCACATTTGTCCAACCATTAGATAAAATGGATACCCCATATTCACCCCAAGCATCTGTAAACTGTTCTAGAGCTCTTTGGACTTTGGATTTCTAGTAATTAGGTTTCGATTTTCTCATATTTGAGGTTGTTTTATCCTTTGGGGCATTATTGATGGTAGGAGCCATCTCATGCCAGTAGGGGTACTGAAGAACATTGAATGTGTACCACATGCATAGAGAAATTTCACAACCTTTGTATCCACATCGTTCCTACCAGCATCATCAAGGAAATATGCTATTGTTCTACACCCCGTATGCATGGTTGTAGGTCTATTAGCACTAGGGGATTGGGTAAAGTTGGATTGGATGAACACTCTAGATTTGGTGCCAAATTGAACCTTTCATTTTTTATTACCATAATTTTGTTGTGCTTCTTCCTCTTCCATGAAATATTTTGCTCTAACTTCTTTTGGTGCATAGGTGCAAGTATTGATTCCCAAGGATTTTGAACCCATCCATACCTTGCAGAGATGCTTTTGCACATGGGTATATGAACGGATGTAAGGTTTGCCCTCATTACATCCATGGTTACATATGAATTTAGTGGTTTGACCCCCTTCAAGTTTTATCTCATGCTTCCACAAGGGCTGTTTATCACATACTTCACCATCACTTTCACCTTCTTCCCCTTCATCCCCTTCGACTTCTCCCTCTTCTTCATAGAATGGGTCATTATGAACATTCTCATATTCTTCCTCATGATTTCTATTTCCCAACATCGTTAGAATAAAAAAAGAATCATACACCACATGAGGAACGTGTTCTTCAAGTCTTTGATTAAAAAATTGCAATAGAATGAGGGAGAAGAAACGAGAAAGAGTAGGAGAAGGGAGCAAATCCACAAACAAATGACACAAAGAAAAATAAAAGTAACAGGGAGAGGGCTTAGAGTTTACCTTTTCAACTCCCTAAGAAAAATAGAATGTGACTATGAAAACTTTCAATCTCTCTTGCAATCTCTCACAAATATGCTCTCCTAAAAACCCAGCAAGAAGCACACTTAAAAACCCTAGCCACAGATGAGTGAATTCACAAATAGAATGAGAAGTTTGGTGAAATAGGTTTTTTATCTCTCTCGTCCCTTGCCATAAGCCATGGGGCCTTAATTTGGATCTTGCATGCAAAATAAAAAATAAATAAAAAGGAATTTTTGCTTGCATGGGAGTGCTTGGGGAATGCCTTGGGATTGTCTCAGAATCATTGTGGGAATGCCATGACTTTGGTTCAAGAGCGCCTCAACATCACTATGACAATGCACTTAGAGAGACGGATTTGATAGTTCTAGGGTACATTTTTTAAGGGTCAGAAGCGTGCTCTTGGAACGAGTGTGTTTGATAAGCATGCTCCTTAAAGTGCTTCACACTTTCTGTTGTGTACCTATACCCAACATATTTTATACATGAGCTATTTGGTTTGTAATCTCATTATTCTAATGTTGAGTCATTAATGACTCATAACTGACAGTAAGTTGAGAGTTGTTAGTTATTCATATAAATGACTCGTCACTAAGTTTGTTAAGAGTTGTTAGTTACACACATTAATGATTCACCACTAAGTTAGTGGAGAGTTGGTAGAGAGTTGTATTAAATGGGTTCTGCCCCCTCAGTTATAATCAATCAAGTCTATTATCAATCAAAACATATAACTTTTTTGAGTACATTATGGAGATGTTTTCCTCCATCATTTAGGATTTGTAGGAGCAATCCACCCTTGGTTGTGCAGGTGCTCCGACTCCTTCATTCTTGTCTCTTTATTTCTATTACATTTGTTACTATCAAATTTTAGTTGCAGTAATAGTTCCATTTTGGATGTCAGAACACTGGAAGTTGGTATTACAGTTTTAGGGGATCTTGCTTTTTTGTTGGTTTCAAAACCAAAGAGAGATGAAAGAAACAGGGCTACAACATTTAGAATGTTTTTAGAATTTTTTCCAGTACAATTTTCAGAAAACAATTGTAGATTTGATTCTACTCGAAAAAAACATGGCTTCAAAAGAAATCATTCAAATCGGAGTTTGAAAATGAAGAACTCAGTGATATATTTGGGTTGTAACTTGTAAGTAGCTTATCAGAAGAACTCAGGTTCAATTTTCCCATTGAAAATGCATCTTCTTAGATTCGAAATGGTATATTATATGCTTGATTTGGATTTATGACGAAGAAGTAATGATTGTTTCAATTTGGGGAAAAATGGCCAAAGAGTTGAAATTGTTGCAGCAAACGTTTGTTGAGCAAGAGAGGAAGATAAAAACCTAGATAATATGGATAGTCGTATAAGGGGATTTTATGAGAAGATATGAGTATTAAAAGGAGTTGCATCTTCTGCAATAGTTGAAGAAAGAGTCTTTCCAAATTTTGTGACAACTATGACACAAACAGTTGCATGTATCATTGGCACAAAAGGAGCAAAAACTAAAATGTGAGGAAGTGGAAGAAGATGTAGCTACAAAGATTGAACCTCCTCCTCGATATGATCAATCTCCTTGTGATGAGGGTTTAGAAGAGCTTATAAACATCTCCTGCCTTCTCTTTCAAGAATCTCTTCCTCTCCTCGATGAATCTCCTATTTTATTTTTCCATGGAAAAAAATCGTAACTTTTAATAAAAGTTACATTTTACAGATGCTTCGAGAGCATTTCAGTAAGATCCCCAAGGATTTTCACATATTTCTGATTTCCAACTTTAAAAGGAAAAAATAATAAGTGGGAACACAAACTTCTTTTTTTTAACTTCTGTCCAACCCTATATAGGTGGACCCTCAAGAGCTAAAGGTAGGTCAATATTCTGGATCAATCATCAGACCTTACTCCTTATCCGAATCAGAAGATTCATATGCACGAGATCTTTTCATTCCTCCAGTTGAAACTTCATTTGAAACTATCTTCCTTGTTGGAGGAGTTCCCTGAGACATTCCTTCTTCTTTAGTCCATGGACTTGTGTAAATCTGCATTTCGTTTTCCAGTTCCACCATATGCCTCCTTTTCACATGTTTTTGTAGCCAAACCCTCTGCTTCAGAGTCTTCTTAGTCATCCAAATTCCAGGACATATATGGCTGCTAGCTTTTGGATTTGGGGGGATGACCTCTATTTTCCTTTTTGTATGTACTCTAGATTGAGAACAAGAGTCTTGTATATGACCAGTTTGTTTGCAAATCTGGCATCAAAAAGCAGTATTTTCGTAGTCTAATAGTTGAGCCCACTTTGAGTTGCCCTGTTTTAATATCAACATATCTAGAAGACCTTTACTAAGGTCAATCTCCATACAGATACAGGCATAAGTGAACAACCCCATCTTTGCCTACTTAGTATTTGTTTTTAAAAATCTGCCCAACGAATACCCAATATCTTTTAATACCCCAAAAATGAAGGGGCAAATTAGGAAGGCAGCCCCAAACTGGCATTTTGGAAACCACCATTATGTTTGGGTCAAATTCAGGAAACCATGGTGTCAAAAACAACCCCGCTCTTCCCCAGAACTACCCCCCATTAATAACCCTATGATATTCTTCCTTATTTGGAAGTTGAACAGTTAAAATTCTTTGAACAAAAATGTACCTCGTATAGCTTGGTCCAGTTTGTAAAAATCCGTTGATATAGATTTGCTGAGTGGGGCCAAAATCCATTAAATCTGCAAATAACTACATATTGTTGATAATAGGTTTTGATCCCATCAACTTTTGAAGAGAAGATCTCCAGATTTGGCACTTTGTCAGATTTCTCTACTAAATAAGGGCTAGGAATCGTGGTGGGTTGGGCTGCTCGTGTAGGAGGCTTGGATCTAACCACTATTGAGTACAAAATTGGCTTTGTATATGAGGGTCCCCTAGATGCCCCCACCCCTCCACGTAAACGCAATACCAGAACAATAGTTGAATATTTGCATATGTTATAATCAGACAGTTTGTAAGAGTCCTCCAGTTTCTCACCCCATAAATACATCACTGCTGAGCCACTGATATGCTTCGACTCTGCTCTAGTTGTCCTTTAATCCCTTCCACTTGATCTGATGTAGCCACCCACAAGAGACTGGTTTTCCCAGATAGGAGTTTGACCGTAATTTGGAAAATACTAGAAGAATCCATACTTCCTCGATGTAAGATATTTGTAGATAAAATATCAAGCAATGAGCTGCATTTTCTTGGATCTTTGTTGCCATATAACTACTTGGATCTACCTAGTTTTTGAGGTTATTGCCTTGGATCTAATTGGATTTACTTTGGATTGACTCAGGTTGGGTCAAATCTCGACAATCCTAGTACCCTAGTTGGCATGTCATGTTGTATCAGGTCTCCATGTGCAAGTTGCTCCTTCTCCTTGCTGCCCCAAGTGTAACAATGCCCATTGACATCCAGCAAAACACAATGACTTGATGCGGAGTCGGCAGCTACGAAACATATGTTAATCCTCATTAGAGGCCGCAGACGTATGGAAGATATGAGATTTGTATCGCTTAAGTACTTGGTCCTCTGGCCGACTGCCTCTTGTTTTGCCACCCCATGATGAATCTCCTACTGTGCACAGTGATAAATCTTTTGCTGAAGGGGATTTACAAGAGAATGTAAGCATTGAACTTGATGAACAAATAAGCATTGTCCAAGAACAACCTCTCCTCATAGAATTTGCCAATGTGACACTAGCTACAACATAAATAAATCACAAAGATCAATACAGTGACAATGGCATAAACATGTCCCATGATCTCATTGGGCAGTTACCAGTTATCACCATCTTTGAGATCAAAGGTCCTAAGAAGGGAGTGAATGCAGTGGTACAAAGCCAATGTTGTGCAGTATATGTCTCTGTCTTACTTGTATGGCTACATGAGTATATGACTTTGGGTACAAATAGTAGTTCTACCTAGCTCTTCCTTATGATTTGAGCTCAAAGCATTTAAAGAAGGAAGGGGCTGTTGTGTCCCTAAAACAACCAATTATTAGATTACTAATGGACATGTTGTATGTATTTATTGTATTTACTATTTGTTAGTTGTTGGGTTCCATAGGCTATTAATGGCCCAATATGTTAGTAAAGGCCATTTTTGTATAGTCAGGCTCGCTATAATTGTTTAGGGTATTAATAGGTGATTAATAATTAAAGTCGAGATTAAGGGGGAGGACATGTTGTGTTGTTTATAAGGTCATTAATCTATTGTTGAGTCATTATCGACTCATCACTAAGTTAGTTGAGAGTTGTTAGTTACTCGTATTAATGACTCATCACTAAGTTGAGAGTTATTAGTTGCACACATTCTTGACTCACCATTAAGTTAGTGGAGAGTTGTTGGCTAAGATACCTAATACTTACCCCCCTCTACTTGTTGCAAATCTGACAAATTGGACACATTGACACATCAAGACTCATCCTTCTTGGCATGTCAGGATGCGTAGGACATGTTGTGTTGATTGTAAGTTTATTAGTCTAATGCTGAGTCATTGTTGACTGATCACTAAGGTAGTTGAGAGTTGTTAATTACTCAAATCAATGTCTTACCACTAAATTAGTTATGAGTAGTTAGTTGCACACGTTATTGATTCACCGTTAAGTTAGTGGAGAGTTGTTGGCTAAGATCCTTGATATGTACCCTCCTTGGGCATCTACATGTTGGGAATTCTACAAATTAGACATGCGACCTGTTGGGGCTCTTTCTTCATGAGAGTTGGACATGTGCATGACTGACTACATAAAAAAAAGTGCGCCTAGGCACCAAAGCAGAGAAATAAGGGGCGTTTTGCCCCATGTCACAATTTTTTCGCAGAGAAGGAGAATTTGTCAATTTTTTCGGTAGAGAAGGAGAATGGAGACCGAGATTGCTTGCTTTTGATGCATCTACAGACTAACATTATTTTGTTGAGTTTATCATTTCATGAACGATAATGTTCTTTTATAGTGATTGGTTTGATTATGAGATATTATTACAGGAGGAGCTATGAGATTCTTCTACTTCCCTATTTTGTAGGTCGCCTTGGCATTCCCATCTATCACCTTATCTTTGTAATACATTTATATGACATCAAATGAAAAAAACTAAAGTTTATGGTTACTTTTGAATCTATGGTGTATTCTCAACACTTGTGTGTTTGATCATTGATGAATTCTGTTTTTTAACTATTCAAAAAATGTATATCTTTATGCCTATATAATTTGTTTTATTTCTGTAATTTACTACACACATATCTCCCCCGTGTCTCATTTCGGGGGTCTACGTGTCCCATATCAGATACTCAAATCCCCGTATCGCTGTGTCAAGCGACTTGGGTTGTTGGTTGAGAATTATATCAAGAGGGATCTACCCGTCTCTTGTAATCACTCATTCTATCATCAATTAAAACACACTCTTTTGAGTACATTATGGAGATGTCTTTCTCCATCATTAATCCACCCTTGGGTGTACAGGTACCCCACGCCATTCTTGTCTCTTCTTTCCTATTGCATTTGTTATTACATTTGGATATTGAAACACTGCATGCTCTCGACTGGTGCACGCTTCAAGTGTGGGTGCATGGGGGCAGGGCCTTCCTGGTAACATGGGTTTGTTGACACTTTAAATACAGTGGCTTACAGTAGAAGGAATAGTACGCTGATATGAATTTTAATTGATCTCCCATCATCATTTGACAATGTACAATTAAAGCATCACGATGTGTGCCATTGTACATGCATTTGCATAATGTTGTATCTCACGATTGCTTTACTTAATTGCACTTAAATAACATGCAGTCTTTTGAAATTCTTTTCTGTCTCATGGACATGCAATAATTGTGTTTAATTTAACACATGATTTTGAGTTTCTGGAAGGGAATGTCTGATTGAGTGTTGTATTAGATATATTGGATATACTGTGGTGACTAAATTGTTCTTCGGATCTTGTGCCTTCATTAGGATTATGTTCAAATCTGCAATTTTGAATTGTATACATCTATTTGCTGTTTATTCTGGATTGATTACATTTAGATAAAATGTCTTGCGTAATTAGGATCCAAGAGACAAAATTTGTACCATATCACAGTGTTGCCAAAATTCAATGTTTGGAAATGTTTTCTGAAAATCTGAAAACACTATGTAATAGGAAGATGGTGAGTATTCCATACTATTTAGCACTCTGATTTCTATACTTTTAACATATACTATTTTTTGGCAGATAAGCCTTCATCCTATACTAGACAAGACCACTTATCACTTGATTAACAAAGACAGGCTATCGATCATGAAGAAGGTAATGTCTTTATTTCAAAGCTTGCTTTATGAAATCGGAGCATTTATCATTTTAACAGCACATTATGTATCCCGCTTCATTTTATTTGATCATTCTCGATTTTAATACAGTTGACAAAATGGAAAACTTATCATTAAAAGTTTCTTCTGGGATGCAGGAAGCAGTTCTTGTAAATGCAAGCCGAGGCCCAGTGATTGATGAAGCAGCCTTAGTGGACCATTTGAAAGCAAATCCCATGTTTCGTGTAGGACTGGATGTGTTTGAGGTAATTTACTTTATAAGTGACCTTGGCACACTTTCATCTGGATGCATATTTAGTGCAGTTTTGAAGTCTGGTGTGTGCGAATATGTTGGTTTAATGTCCAAATCGGTGTTGCCAATAAAGCTAGAATTTATGTTAAGTATGGAAGGCAAGCACCCTCTTATTGTATTTACTGGTTCTAGAAGACATATACTAGCAAGTTGCAAGCTTTTGGTGTTAGGAATAAACCACTTCATTCCTTGTTTGGCCTGGTACAGGATGAGCCATACATGAAGCCCGGTCTTGCAGAGCAGAAGAATGCTGTTGTGGTGCCACACATTGCCTCAGCTTCAAAGGTTATTATGCAGACTCTTCATATGTACAAAAGTAGGAATGATAGGGAAAAAATAAAGCTATATATCTACAATTCTACAATAGGTTTTCTGTTTGTCCCTTGGAGCATTTACTTAAGGTCTAAATAGTAGTTTTAACATTTAAGCATCATCTAGCATCTTTTTTTGCTTTTTCCATTTATGCACATTTGGATTTTCTTTTTAGTTCTGCTAATTTCCAAAGGATGTTATCCCAAGGAGTTTTTGCAATTTTGTATTTTCTGTATTTTTTTGGCCCACAGTTTCCCACCAATCTGTGATTTGCATGAGGAGATCGTCGTCTGTTAGAGGCTAGCATTTCCAAGACCTTTGTGTTCCATCATCATCTCTTCAATTTTTTCTTCTTCCAAGGAAAATCTCACAATAACCTCTCCTTTTCCCTGCAATATCTGGATTGAGGGCGGTTCAATCGCCAGCCACAATAGCGGTTAGTAACCCTGAGAGATTTAACCAGATTTGAATCTGTGACCTCAGCTCTTTAATTTCTATGAAATTCCCCCCTCTAATTCATAATCAAACAAAATGTTTTTCCCTTGATGATTGATTACTCCATCTGATTACATATCTTAAGTTTGAATGCTTTAACATGTACGCATTAGCAAACTCTAGTGAAATACAAAAGTTTCGTGGATATAATTGGTCCTTTGAATAAATCCAGCAATATTGAGCAATCATGTAATTACTAATTCGTAACTGTGCCTGTACATGTGAGGCATACCAACACTGTGACTGTCTCTTGAGATGTGTGCATTATAGTTTGTTTCAACTTTCGAAACTTTCAATCGGCCTTGGTGCTTCTCCTTAAAGCAATTGTGTGGGCTCTGTGATGGCTGCCTTTGCCTTTGTTTTTTTTGTAAGGTTAACTCTAAAATTACAACCAAGTAACATCCTCCAAGATCGCATGGGACTTGGCTTCTGATTCATGATTTTGGTTTCCTCTTAATGTCACATGGGACTTGGTTTCTAGTTCATCTATGTCATTATTTCCTCTTTTAGGACAATAATTTAAGATATAGTCTCCCTTTTGAATATGGTGGGTGCTTGTTGACATCATGATGTGTTTATTTTCCTCTTGAGGTTTCACATAGACTACATATCATTGTTATTCTACTGCTTAGTAATCTGTATCAGTAGTAATCTCCTGCATGAAAAAAATACTGAATTTCTAGAATAACATGATTACCACTCGGCATTTATCAACGTCATTAATTTTGGATCTTATCTCGCCAATTGTATTTAATGTTATAAACATTAAATACCCACTGAAGAGATCTTCAAATTGTGTATTCAGTGGACTCGAGAAGGGATGGCCACACTTGCTGCACTAAATGTACTGGTAAGTCAAAAGTGCACAATTTGTCAATGGAAGTTGACTGGAAAATATCTGAATTGTAACCTTCAATTATTGAGACTATGAAATACGAATTTTGATTGGGCTGTATTTACTTTGGTAGGGCAAGGTTAAAGGATACCCCGTGTGGCCAGATGCAAATAAATTGGAACCCTTTCTAGATGAGAGCTCTGCACCTCCAGCTGCCTGTCCAAGCATTGTCAATGCAAAATTACTAGGTGTGTTAGTTGTGCTTGGAATCTTTCCTTTACATCATAGTGGGTCCTTCCAGATGGTTTGAATTCAATTATGTTTTTGCAGGTTTAGAGGTTTCCAAGCTTTAAGATGGATCCTAAGTCTTGGTAAAGAGGGTGTGTTTGATCTCGAAGTGCAAGATGACCTGTCTAAAGAACTTAACATGGAGTCCCATTGAAAAGGCTCCCAAATATTATGAAGAGGCAGGGACCTTGTACAGGAAAAGATACATCTCAAAATATTAATATAAAATTTAGTTGTTTAATGCGATTTATGTAATTATTATAACATTCTGGAGTTTCTTACTATTCTTCCATGACGTGAGCCATATTTTTACTTAAGTAAAGAGAATCAAATGCATTTTTATATGGTGATGTTATGTATGTCATATATGTGAATCTAGGCTTATTTTCAACCATCGAGTTATGGATATAGACAGGTTCAACTAAAGGTATCGAGATCTCAGTACTCTTGAGTGGGAGAGTTTCGCTGGCTGATTTGCTTTTGTTTGGATGGGAGTTTACTGGTCAAAGATTTTGATGTATGTGAATGCATCTGTAAATGAGAATATGCAACTTCTCCTCAAATGTGGCATCTTAAACATTGTTATATTCCTCAATGTCATAAAAGATACAATGAAGCTGGTTTGCAATATGGACAAAAGCATTTCAAAATTGGCATATCAAGAAGGATAGAAAATTGTAACAATTGGCAGAATGGTAAGACCTTTGACAAATGGAAGGCAAAATGACTGAAAGGAGTGCTAAATTCAGGGCCTTGACCAATAAATTGTTTAGCTGAGTTTGGGAAAAGGGCAGAATTTAAATAATGCTAAATATTATTGCTTTGTTGTAACAGGTCTTATAAAAGAGTAACTCTAATTATTCTTCGACATAATGCAGTAGAGATGGTTGAAAATTTGTTGTTTTTCCACTTTTAGTTGATTTGTCCAAACAATGGATTAGTGTTGCTAGGAAAAAAGAACTTGTATATTTTTCTAACGATTCACAATTTTGAGGAAAGTTTATGTATTTGGGAAGGAGAGCTCTGACATTGTTGATGTGAGTATCAAGGCATTATGTTCGATGCCAATACAGTTCAGTCGAAGGTTCAGACCACAATGGAAGATAACCCTGAAGCAAGGGAATATATCTTCATAAATGGAATTAATTATTGCATACTGAATCCATTTATTAAAGTTTAAATGGGAACTTTGTTTGGTAATATTTGTAGAAATTTTCATGAACACCAATTTATTAGGTTCAAATGGAAGGTATCTTCATAATTGGAATTACTCTTTGCAAACTGAATCCGTTTGTGAAAGCTTAAATGGGGACTTTATTCAGTAATATTTGCAGAATTTTTTTAACACCAATTTATTACGTTCAAATATGATTTATCTGAATTGGACAAGCATTACATCTTGGTGTCATTTCAAAATGGTACCTTGTTTAGAATCTCTGTGAATGCTTAATAATTAAGCATTAAGATGTCTATGCTATTCTAGGATTTGCCTAGTGAGTACCAGAAAATATTCCTAGACAAGTTTGTTTGTTATTTCCACGAGATAGCATTTCTTTTGTTATTTCCAAGAGTTATTTAGCTCTTAGGATATATTGATTTTTTTGATTCAGGTCGAAAACTTATGGGCCTTCACTAGAACTTACATTTGGTGCCTTATGTGGTTCCTTATGCGACTCTGCACACCAACTAGTTAATAATAGAGTAAGGAATTACAAAATATACACAAATAATTATGGAATCTCAAGGAATTGGTCTACTCTCACATCCCTATCTATTATGATACATTGCCTTATGTCACTCTACACGCCAACAACTAGTGTGGCTCCCACATATATTAACTAAGAGTAGAGAAATGAATTACAAAATACACACATAAATCTCAAAGAGTTGGTCTGCTCATATATCAATGTAATTGCAGGTACACAGTGACATATCCCTCTCTTTATGTGAATGATTGCTTATTAATGGCTCTACAGCCCTTTTGCTAACTCTTGGCTTTCCTCTTCAATTCGCTAACCCCTCAAACTTCTCTGTTTATGCTTTTGTACCATATGCTTTAACTTCCATCTCTTCATCTCCACCAACCCTAGTTTGCCATGTTAGTGTTGGCTATAAATGCTTTGTCCTTTGGCCATTGACTTTGTGCATGTCTTTCTCCCAGTTGATGACTTAGCTTTTGCCTTGTTGGTCACAGTTTGATTGACACAAGCCTCATCAACCAACCTTATCATTGCACTTCCCTTATCGATCATTACCATGTGTTGTCATGAAAAAACCTCTACCAATACCTTGTTTGTCAATGACCACTCTACCAACCCCTTTGTAGACACAATGCCTTTTAGTAAAATCCTTATTAGTATGCTCCTTGTCGATGATCGTTCCATAGACAACTCTATAAATCATCCTCTTGTTGATGCATAATTCATTGATCACTACCTTGTAGATAACCACTTTGTTAATTGCACTACTTTTAATTGCCTTGTTGTTTATACCTCCATTTACAACACTATGGAAATATCCCCTATACTACTCTTCGACAGTCATATTGTTGATGACTTCTCCCTCGACAAAGTCCCTATTGGAGAACTCCTTGTTGACCAATACCTTGTGGACCTCTTGCTTGTCAATGATTCCCTAGTCTATCACTCTTATGTTAGTGATTGTTGTCGATGCTCATTTATGAGTTGCTTGTATTCGATGCTCTTGCATCGATCTTCTCCTACCAATAAAGTAAAGCATGTCCATGTGCCACTCTTGCATCTTTGTCACACCTCTAAGATTTTCTTTTTACTAAATCCTTGAAATTGATCTTCAAAAATCCAAGTAATATCTTCTTTCGATCTATCGTTCCAATGAACTATGTATTGTTTTTACTCACCTCTTTTCTTTTATATCACCCTCTCATCCAACACTTAAGCAATTTCTTCATGGTTTTTCCTTGGCATATGTTTGTGCTAATTAATACTAGCATCTTCATTTGCTTCACTACTTGAGGCATCTTCAACATTACCACCCTTGTAATTGTACAAATTTGCTACATTGAAAATCAATGAAATGTCAAATTCTTCTAGAAAGTCAACTTCATAGTCATGGTCTCTAAACTTTCTTTGAAACTTGCAAGAACCTATCTTCTTTACACTTAGCTTGTTATAAGTACCTTTTGGGTACCGATTCTTCAAATAAAGTATCACTTGGTCACCTTCTTGGAAAGACTTATATCTCCTATGGCTACCATTGTTCTCCTTAGTTTTTTTTCTAGCTATTTCTCTAATTTTCTATTCTAGCGATATCTTTCTAACTTGTGCATGAATTCACTGGATTTTCTTTGCATACACTTTGCATCATTGCTCTACCTCATATCCATTAGCAACTCAACTAGATTTGTAGCTTCTCTTGGTTTTAGTGCATAACCAATTTAAAATGCAGAAAATTGTGCTGATCTGCTTATTGAATTGTTATATGCAAACTCTCCTTGTGCTAAAATCAAATCCCATTGCTTTGTTTTATCCCTTGTCAAATATCTCAAGAAATTTCTGTAACGACCCTAAATTGATAAATGATTAAGATTTTTAAGTAAGAGTTAATTAAAGAATAATTGAGGATTAACTAAGTAATAATAATCTGACTGAAGATCACATTTAATGACCCGTGACATAAATTTAAGAGATCAAAAAGAAAAGATATAATAAGAGTTGTGTATGCCCAGGGGGTGGCGTAAGCAGAGCGGGATAGCCCATAAATCCCGAGACGATAAAATATTAAAGGGGGACGAAGGACGAAGGACGGGGGAGGTTGTGGAGTAATTGCGTTAGTCGGCAGGGAGGAAGAAGGGATGGGAAGAGGGGGATGTGCGCACCATTCGACGGGGATGGATGCTGCGGACTGTATTGCTGAGCCAGTTGTATTGGCCAAGCGCCATTGCATTGTGCCGTGAGCAGAATTTCTATGCACTGTGGTATTTGCTGTGCACTGTGGTATTGGCTGTGAGCCTATTGTATTCTCTGTGGACTGTTGGCTTGCTGGGAGCAAGGAACAGAGTGTTCTGGACTGTGGCTTTTGATCAGGGGAGGCATCAAGTTGCTGGAGGTTTTGGGCACGGAGGGCCAGGATATTCGTAGATATCCTGGAGCTAGGTAGTTTTCCTAGTTGGCAGGGAGGACAGTAGTTTTGGGCAGTTATTTGCTTGTTTGTGGCAGGGTTGATCTGTGTAGCAGCAGGCAGCAGGAAATCAACAACAATTAGCATAAGAACCAGGTACTTTGTTACGTTATGTATTTATTTCTTTCTGTCATGAAATCAGTATTTATTGATAAATCTAAGTTATTCAAGTTGCTGTTATGAGAATCACTATTATGCTAAGAAGATATTGTTTCAGTTTACCAAATAAATCGTTTATGAATCTTAATGATGTTTAGAAGTATATGGGCATTACATATGAATCTTAATGATGTTTAGAAGTAAATGGCCATTACATATGGTATCAGAGCGTCTTAGTTCGGAATCTGGGGCCTAAGGGCCGAAACCAGGAGTGTTAACTCCAACCACGCTTAACCTGTAGGAGATACGCGTTCAATTTGACTAAATGGAACTGATACATGATACAGTATGGTATCCAAGCTATTGAGAACGGAAAAGAGAAGTCATAACGTAAATTTTATTTAGGTAATGCTGTTAATGAAGTTCCGAGTAGAATAAACACCTGAAACCGATGAAAATGTCGAGGGAAGCTTCTTTGGAAGGCTTGAAACTGGTAAGATTCAATAATTACGCGAACCATACTAAATAAAATGCAAAAGACGTTTGTTGGACCTTGAAAAGGCCTACTTCACCTCGAACTTACCTAAATGAGGAACTGCCGATGCGCAGTCGGAAAAATGAAATTTAGCAGACTTGTACCGCACAGGAATAGTGTGAACTATTTGCCTATATTAAGCCTCGATGATTGTAATAATGGGAAAATTTGAAGAACCATAGAGCCATATAAAATTTCAAACGTGCCAAAGAGAGAAATTTTTACATTACGTAATGTTTCATGCAAATTAATCATTATCTCAAAGAAGAGTTGTCTGTTACACAGGAGAACCGATCTGCGCCGTCAGATCTCGGACGAAATCCCGTCAGCCGTTAGATCTAGACAAGTTGCGCAGGGTTTAATCCCTAGTGTGCACAGGAGGAGTCATCGGGAAATCTGAGTCATCGGGGTTTTGAGAAGTTAGAAAATCGAGACCTTGTGGTTCTCGAAATCCCGAGAACGAATCCTAGCCGTTGATCTCGGCAGAACACGTGTCAGTGTTCTGGGAAGCGTCGGGATTTTACCATCGGAGATTTTAGAAGTGTAGAACCGTTGCATAAGGAAATCGCGATTCACGATTTTTCGATAGGATCTGAGCCGTCCGTTCACACGACACATGTGTCAGGGATCAGATGAAAGTCGGAGATCGGGAAATTGGGGTCCCTGAGGACAAGGAATTCAGGACATCGTAAGTCTCGAAACCCCGAGACTCAATCAGGACCATCCACCTGCATGGACAGGTGGCAACCATCGAGAAACCATCGGCGTTTGGCCCCGTCGGGAAATCAGGAATCCTGGGGACATGATGTTTAGGCACTTTGAATTCGCGATCTGCGAAACCCTGATGAGTGGGGCCCAGTTGTCGTCACGACAGAGAAGGAGCACAGAGGCCTAGTGGAGGTCAGCTGTCAGCCAACTGGAGTTCGGGATATCGGGGTTTTCGAGGACATGGAAAGCTCGCAACAGGAAATCGCGATCCGCGATTTCCTGATAAAATCAACACCGTCCATCAGCGAGGACGCGTGGCGAGAGATCCCAGAAAGTCGGAGTTCAACATATTGGAGTTTCCAGAGTCTTGAAACTCTTGCACAATGGAATCGCGATTCGCGATTTCCCGATACAATCAAGGCCGTCCATATGAGGGACAGGTGGCAACCATCAAGAACCATCGACGGTTGGCCCCATCGACATATCAGGAATCGGCATATCGGGGATTTCAAGGACACAAAACCTTTGCATTACGAAACCGCGATATGCGAATTCTCGACACCATCATAACCGTTGATCCAAGGGACGCGTGTTCGAAGATTTGAATGAGTCGGGATTTCGACATTTCGGGTTTCCCGCATTTGAAGGAATCACGACCGGAGAAGTCGCGAAATCCCGAAACGCGACGGGTCCCACAACCATAGCGTTTGAGTAAGGACAGGTGTTGGAAGGTCCAACCTTCCCGAGAGTTAACGACAGGTGGCATCGGAGATCGGGGGATCGAGAATCCTAAGGACGTGCGCTCGTTGACATCGCAAACGCCGAAACCCCGAATCCCGATAGGGTGATACAAGGCCACGGTCACGGAAGCAGGTCATATGGACCAAGCGCATAGCGAAGGGGCTAAGGAAGAAAAGAACCCATCGGGAAAGTTAAGCACAAAATCCCGATAGGGAAATAAGTGGCCACGGTCTTGTGAACATGGTCATATAGACCAAGGTATAGTCAGTAAGGGGCTAACTCTTAGAAACTGAGCCCGTCGCGAATCGGGAATTGGAGAGGTAAGGGGATCGTGACAACGAAAAGTCCGAAACCCCGAACTCCGATATAGAGTCGGAAATAAGCCACGATAGGCGCAGGGGCCGTGACGAAGGGAGATAAGGCTGTGGATTGGGGCATTTGACAGTGAATCCTGAGGGGATCTGAAAGGCCACTTCGGCTCAGACGAGAGGAGCTTGAGGAAACCAGACAAGCACGTGGAACCTAGGCGTGCCCGAATCCTTGGGTACTCGTTTAGTCGTTTTTTAATTTTATTTATTGAAAATTGTGAGAAATATTATGAAATAGATTAAATTATTTAGTATAAATAAATTATATATATATATATATATATATATATATATATATAGGAATGAGTTAGTATAAAGTCAAAATGGATTAAATTAATGGAAATAATAATTTTAATTCAACTATGTTATTAAAGTGTAAGGTTAGCCTACCTTAAAGTTTGATGTTGACCAAGCTTAGATGCTTAATCCTAACCCAAAACCGAGCCAATTCCCCTTATGGAGTAATATCTGTTTACAGACAAGTAAAGAAAACTTACGCCTAACCCTGTTTCTAAGTTTGAGTAGCACCAATTTGAAACGTCCTAGGACTCATCCTGATAGCTTTGGGTGATGCAGGTTAAGTCATACCAGATGGTCAGGACTCGAAGAGGTCGAGGCTGGGGAGCGTCGTCACGGGCGCCACCCACACCATCAACACCACCACCACCTTCGCCCGAACTAGCTCTCATACTACGCTCGTTAGAAGCTATTAACGAGACTTTAAAAGGGCGCCAACCAGCAGGGACTGAAGTGGAACCCCCACCATCTGGAATGGGTAATCCAGAAGTATCAAGGGATTTAGGGGGAGGACTTCCACCTGAAGACATCACTCGAGAGTTGCAGAAAATCAAACTTCCGGAGTTTGCCGGGGGTCGCGCCAGTGAACGCGTGGAAGCATGGTTGGAATGCATGACAAGGTGTTTTGCCTTAAGGGACTATGCGTCCAATTCAAAGGCAAAGATTGCAATTTTCCAGTTAAGAGATAGCGCCTTGAACTGGTGGGGCAACTTAGAAAGATAACTACACCTTACCCCAGACACGGTATCTTGGGAACTCTTCGAGGAGAGGTTCCAAAGGAAGTATCTACCAGCATACTACGAGGAACAACAAGTAGGGGCATTTCATGCCTTAGTACAAGGAAACATGACTGTGGAAGAATATGAGATCAGGTTTATGGAACTGGTTAAATACGTTTCATATCTAGACATTGACCAACGACAAGCAGAGCGCTTTGTTTATGGATTGAACCCGAAGATAAGAGCTATGGTGCGAATGTGGAAACCGTCTTCAGTGGCGGAGGCGATAGAGAGTGCGCGTTACGCGGAAGAATACATAAACCTAACAGGGGGTACAAGATCGACATTTCCACATCGCCCTGGGTTCGTAGGAAAGACCCCGAGGACATTTACTAGGGGAGGGGGCTCAAGGCCACCACCTTATGGTAATAGAAATGTGCCAAGGACAGTAGCTGCAAGGATTTCAATGGAAGCTAGTGCAACATCTCGTTCATCGCCAACGGTGCAGATAGGTCCACGACCATCTCAGGGAACAACTAGTAGGGGAAGAGGTTCCAGGGGAAGGAACTCATTTCAAGGACAAACACGTAGCAATGCACCGGTTCCACCTGGTGTCACCTGTTGGGGGTGCGGGGGACCCTATTACCAGCGTGACTGCCCAGAGTTTCAACCAGGGTTTGTGCATAATGAAGGAAAGGCACCGATGGGGAAAGCAAGTAGCAGCCACCATATTTACGCAGCGGTTGATAACCGCCACGCTGAACATCAATCCACCGTAGTGGAGTCGTCAGGTACGCTAAATTATGTTAATGTTAAGATTTTGTTTGATTCTGGTGGGACAGATAGTTTCATTTCACCATCTGCATTAGAAAAGAGTGGGTTGGCAGCCTATGAGCACGATGACTTTAAGCAAGTCGAGATGGCTTCGGGGAAGAAACAAGCTATAGGACCTAGTGTCGATAATTGTGTAGTAGACCTAGGGGTGTGCACTACCAAGTTGAAGGTATACGTCACTGCTCTTGGGGCATATGACTTAATCATTGGAATGGATTGGTTAGCAGCTCATCGAGCCTTAATAGATTGTTTCGCAAAGAAGGTGCTTTGTGTCAATGATGAAGGAAAACCGATAGAGGTTCAGGGTATACAGAGAAAAGTGTCATTACGCTTTA